>DWAJ01005686.1:0-11218 GCA_018238005.1 Eurema mandarina | reverse complement strand
TACAAAAACCCAAATCTTTTCTCTTTACAATATTAGTATAGATAATGACAGAAAGGTTTGCAAAATTAAATATGAGGCTCAAAATAACTATTCCACGCGGACGAAGTCGCGGGCACAGCTAGTAATAATATAATGGTAACTTGCAGCCTGCGACACCAATAAATCCAAACAAACTGTTATACTTATAAAGATTTATTTATAGGTGACGGTCATCTACCATTCGTTACTAAAAATAGATCATATATATACCTAATTTCTCTACAACTTAAAAAAAGTGATTGTCAATCTCATTGCATTTTTATTATTCTTTCATAATCTGATTCTTTCTTAACCTATCAATAGGCTTCATAAGAAAATAATAAACCTAATAATAAATCTGTAAACAGTCGTTGCTTATTCAAAATAAAGTTATAACTTATTGATCGAGGCTGTACCAGTACATTATCCTCTTCAATTAAGATAACCTATAAAACTCGATGACACGGCGTTACGTCCCAGCCTCCAGTAGGTCAGCCTATCGCGATCTCTGTAAGATCATTAATTATGATTTGTTACTACGACCTATGTTTTGTTACTAGAAAGTCTTAACCAAAGAATTTGTATGACAAATTTGTATAGACTTAAAACTAAATATAAAATTAAATATTAAAATTAACGAATGATAAATAGTGATGCTGATGTGACATGTTCCATTAATAAAGGTAATTTATGTATATTAATTTATTAAATAATATCTCAAACAACATTATATCAGCTTTTAAAATTGCAGCTAAACAAACATCTGTTTGTACCAACAAAAAAATCGCTGTCGCAATACAAAAAAGTTTGCCGCTCGAATAGTCCAAATTAATAACCTTGTCGCTAATGTCAAGTAAACCTATCAAATTATTTCGTCTGTGTCGATCACCTGTCCCTTTCCCACGTCCTTTATTGTCTGTATGTGAGTGGGACAGCTATACTGCACCGCAAGTGCAGCCGGTAGATGTAGATAAATCACGCCTCGACAACATTCACGCTAAGCCTCATCATTACAGAGCGTGAATCCTAAATCAGTAGCCAAAACGCTATACATTGCTCTGCTGATTTGAGCCTCAAAATAAACGCCCGTGAAACTTGTTATAAAAACAGAAATGTAAAGCAAAGAATGAAAACATTTTCTGACCGCGATACGTCGAGAGTGAGAGCCTTGAAGAATCGCAACATAATGAGCCATCTTGCTAACAGATTGCACAAAATATTTTTCCTCTGCCAATTCTTAATGGGCTTATGAATATTCATACAATTCCGGCTGTCTAAAGATTAATTGATAAGATAACATAATAGGTAGTTATAGAGGAACATTAATATCAAATTAGGAACACATTGAGATTTTCAACGTTATTTAAACGAATGTTTTAAGTACATGTGCACTTACACTACCTACTGATATTATTGGATAAGGATTTTTATATACCTATAATAAAAAAATATTATTTATCTAACTAATACTGTACCGTTCCTTCACACCTCATTCTGAAATCTAATAAAATAGACACGCTATTACAAATAATGTCGTTTTCTATTGGTAAAATATTTTCTCGAAATCGAATTAATACGATGTAGATATTACCACCATAATACCATACCCTCTCTATAATATTAAAACAGACTGAAACTTCTACCTACAACAACTTTGTATACAACAAAGTGTGGTCATCTCCACCAGCTACACGTATAAGTGGCGTATCAATCACCAAATTGTGCGCTGTTAAATATCGCATCGGCCTGTATCAGCCCGGTAGTACATTGGCGTAGTGCCAGCTTTGCTTACATACATTCTCGATACGCTCGCAATGTACAAGTATTTACTGCGGGAAGACAATCGGTATGGAATTTGTTGGAGATATAGCAATACACCGGCTTGAAGTCTATCGAGTAAAAAGCTTTATTAAGAACAAGTTGTTTAGTAAAAAAAACTATATAGGACTTACAAGTCGCGGGATAGATATGTAATAAATAGACTTGTCATAGACATTATTTTAAATATACTTAATGCCCCTTAAAAATCTATATTTGCTTTAGTTACAGAATATTTTATTATTAGAAAAATATTCAATCACCAATAGCCGCAGTGTTCTTAAATATTACCAACCGATTCGCCAACAAAATCGAATTGTGTTATTTTCAATATGGCGTGAAATAACATTCTATATAGGGATAGTATTCCTTAGTATCCCTATAGTATGACGACCGCTTGGCGCAGTGGTAGCACAACTGCTTTCTGCGCGAAGGGTTCGATTCAGACACCGGAAAAATATATACGTAATTTACATTTGTATTTTTCTGGGGTCAGGGTGTTGCTATGTATTGTATGTATGTATTTACAAAAGAAAAGTATGTATATGTATTTTTTTTCGTTATCTAGTTGCCATAACACAAGCTTCGACTTAGCTTGGAACTAGATGGCGCTGTGTATAAATGTCCTGAAAATATTTATAATTTAATTAAAAAGTTTGATATAATGACCCTCCAAATTTCCAGACTACGACCGCTACTGTATATAATGTGGAGTGGAGTAGTGTGACGATGTTCTGATAACGCTTCCGTGAACGCGTCCGTTCGGTTCCCACGCCGTGCGTCGACACTTGCTCCTCTATTAGCTACTAATATCTTTATTTAAAATAATAAACATGACTATTCAAGGCTTATGCCACATTTACGTTAACCTAATTAATTTTTATACCTTCGCTTAACTAACATATCATACATATAAAATACACATACAAAACAAAATAAAACATAAATTAGATATTAACCAGTAATAATAAAATAAAAAGCAGGTATAACTAGAGTAATTGAACGTCAATCTAACTCATATTAATAGCACGCACGAACGCCTTGTAAATATCCTTACTTATTACTAAAAAATGATGACTAATCCTTTTCAAGTAGGTCAAGACGAGCGATTCCGACGAACTCGACGCTTCGATCCCACACCATTATCCATTGTCTGCATGCAAAGCTTTTAGTGCTCTATAATTTATTTGAAAATTAATCATACCTCAATTAAATCTATTTCGGATTGAATAGTCAAATGTCAGACAGACTACATCCTTGTTTTATTAGTAATTGGATATACTAATTATATTGATCGTTTTGTAATTTTAATATAAATTATGAAATCAAATGGACAATATAAGAATGCAATTAAGTTTTAATTTTAAAGATTAATAAATACTTCCTACATTTGACCTTGGTGTAAATGTCTTTCTTATACAAAATTATAAATGATGTCCTTGAATGAGCATTCGACCATGTGATTTACCAGGACAACATAAGACAGAAGAGTAACGGGACCTACCCCAAGCGCGCGAGGTCCTCGACCCGCGTACCGCGACAGTCCGCGTACCGCCTTGACCTGCGAACCGACAACCTCCTGGCGCCCGCTGCGAGCCTGGTACCTACAACCAGATCTCTACCGAAATGAGTGCGATGCCCTATCGAATATACTCACTCGGGTTAAAGTTTCTGTTGAATTAATGATAGCCACACATGTTTGAAGCACTTTAAAAGGTGGACAATTCAGTTGATGCATGAATGAGAGTTTTGATCTATTTAACGAAAAATAATTAAGTAAGAAACTAAAAATACTTCAGATACAGCCCAAACGTAAAAAGAAATGAAATGTATGAATATACATACATACATGAGTAGGTAAATTTATACCTCTAAATATTTATAATACTATAACAAGCGATAAGACATTAACTCCTCCTAGCTTATTATTATAGCAAGTTTTACTAGAAAGCCACTATTCTGTAAACTGTATGTAATACATAAATAAGCCTTAACATAAACCGGTAGTTAAAAAAATATCACAAATAATGGCGACGATGCGTGAAATTTTATCAGAGTTTACAGACCACACAAAATTTGCGTCTGCGTGTGAACGACCTAACAACCTTGGGTATTTCAGTGGAAATACACTCTTCACTCAACCATTATGGATGATTCTCGATAGACTCATATTTTTTTATTAAAATTTCAAAGTTAGCCAGGCCTAATTGACAGGGTGGGTAATCAATTAATTTATTTATATGGAGGAGAGAAGATATATTTCACATAATTTAATATTCTTTTATTAGAAGCGAGTACCAGGCTGTCATAAGATCGTGAGAGGTAACATTCCAACATGTCCACGCCTCGTAGGTACTGGGTACAATTGTAACGGTATTGTCACACTCCCATCCGCTCAGCTAGGCGTCGACTGTCTTCTTGTAGTGTTAGCACGTGATACTTTCTCGCTATTCGTTTCCTGGGAACATCCGCTAATGAATTTATAATATTCATTAAACCTTTCAATTTTTTTTAAGTTTCTAGACGGGAGGTATTTGCGTACGATACTATTTGTATTTACAAACATGAAATGTTTCTTAAAACAATCATAATTGTATAGCACACACACAATGATGTCATAGTTCACTAATAGGATTCAACTCTTATAAATACAATATAGAGTACCTACCTATTATACGAGTACAATAAATATCACACTAAGGCACCCGGTAAATAAAGACGTTAAAATTCTATGAAATCGATTACCGATAGTTGACCTATTACGTTAGGCGCTTATGCAACGGCTTATCCATTATGTATGCTATTATATATGTATTACTATAAATACTAAACTCTTGGCTATTAAGCATCATTTAATCCTGTTTAAACAGAAGTATATCGCTTACTTTGTTTACTCCGTCTTATAAGTTTTGAATTACAATACTCACTTCTCTTCGACGAGTTTAAAAAGTTCTGGAATATTTATTTATCTGTGATTACGTTTCAGCTAACATTTCTTTGAACAAAGTCTTTGAAGCCTTATCTTTTAATTACTTGAATAATAAAATTTGTATCTATCTGGCTATAATGATGTTATCAATATCTTAAAATTTGTCCAAGAACATTTATTTCTGGTTACTATGTTTTCTTTTTACTCTCTTTACTATGGGTTGCCTGGAAGAGATCACTCTTAAGTAATAAGGTCGCCTGTTACTTACATTGAATCAAATTTAATTTTAATTGTATACATTGTAACAAAGTGTGAATAAATAAAATAAAAATATGTTGAACCTTGAAATACAATGTTTGTCTATACAATAACATATCTACTATAATCACTAATAGAATTACAACTGCGAAAGTAGATGTGTCTGTGACGGCTTGTCATTACTATATTAACTCGAAGATGTTAAAACCGTTTAATAATAAGAGGTTCGGAAAAATCATTAGTTGGCATATTACGTCTGAACTGCATACATTTTCCCACAAAACGGTGACAAGTGTGCCGACTCCCGTAGCTAACTAACGTCGATAGCTTTATTATGGTAATAGCTGTCATCGAGGCTTGACCCGCGCTAATCAATAGATACATCTACATACATACGAATGCAGGCCGCTTTAATCGCTTACTGCATTTCTGTACTATATGCAACATTTAATCTACACACAGTATATACAATACATCATTATGAATTTGTATTTATTAAGATAAATTTAATACTTTTCTGAATATATAAAAAATCTTTAAGTGATTTATTACAAGACTCATCCCGCTTAATACCCTGTAAACATTACTCGTGATCTATCAAAAAATGATAAAATTTAATTTCTCAAATTAATAGTGAAACTAAATTTAATCGCGCTCTATAAATGTCTAAATATCTTCCTAATATCAATCTCTTGACCTTAATACATATGTAAGCATTGTACCTATAGGTAGATTGTTGTGTATGTTAAACGCAAGCGTTCCCACGTTCATTACCCGGCGGATTCAGTGCGAGCACATTAGTCTGTCTGTGTCGCGATAAAAACAGCTTTTACCTTGTTTCCCAACAATAAATGCTTTTGGCACGTGACATTTATTATTTTAAACACATAGACGGTTCTAGTTTTCGCTTATAGCTTCATTTTGTTGAGACTTAACTTCTTATTTTGTTTATGTATTTGTATTCTGACATGGATACCCTGGAACCAATTTGGATTTTTTTTTGTTTATGAAAATCAAAAGGAAATACCTATGCAAATAATTTTATAACTATACACTACCTTGGTTTCACGTATTTCAGACACGCTGAAATACGTTTTTTACGAATTTTAAGTACGTACGTTAAGAAGATAATTCAGAAACTATGCGTAAAATAGAATATGTACCTAACCTTACCTAAAACATTTCCCTTTTAATAGTTAGGTAAGAGAGAAAAATTAAAAACAAAACCGCCTTCATTTTTCGATTTAAATCAAAGTTCAAACCACTTCATATCTACACAATAGTCCATACAAATAATAAAAAACTTGGAAGGCCCGCCGTTACCCCGTTAGGACCCCTTCACCTACAGTTGTTATTGTTATTCGCCGGGGTCAGATTTCAACATCTGCTCGGACCGACGTCTCCGTACACTTTATATAGCTATACGGGTGCATTTATACTTCATTTTAGTGTATAATAAAGTCTTGGATTTGCACTTTGACTCCCCGCCATAGATTCAGAGAATTCGTTTGTTTGGTAATAGAAAATAAGTTATAATTTTTAAAATTAGTGGCTATATTAATCCATTATTATTAATTAAAATATTTTGTTTATTTTATGTACTTCATGTTGACGACCCATTTGAAATTAAATAATTGTGTTAAATAAATGTATTTGATACAAATAAAATTGTTACAAAGTAAACAGCTTAAGAGAAAAGAGACGTCTTATTGTACTTATAATACTTATTGGATTATAGAATATTTCTAATGTATCTCTAGTCATACATACCTTAAGCCGCAACTAAGTTATGTCAGATATAGACAATTAGGTCTAACTTACCTGAAGTTTTAAATAAGTAAAATATTTTTTTCAAATCGGTCCAGTAATTTCGTCCGGTCTAAATTCTAATGCAATTCTATGTTCGTATTTTCAATTCAGTAGTCTATAAAATAAACAGGCTAGCAGGCAGATGACTCAAAAGTAATAAAATCAGTAAAGAGCTATAAACGTTAGAGTGACGTTTATATCTGATGGTGATAACGTCGCCTTTTGTTGACGTACTCTTTTGTTGTTTCCTTGCATACTTTAAACTTTAAAGAAATAAAGTGTGCAAAGTTTTAAGTTGCTAATGGGAGTCAATAAAGTGTTTCTAATATTATTATTCTCATTTATATAATTTAGGGAATCTCATTATAGGGCTTTATATAAAGTACCTATATATAAAAGTAAAATACATATAATAGAAATCGTACAGGACGAAGTCGCGAGCGTCAAAAGAGTAAGTACTGCCTTTTTCATATTACTAATTAACATATTTCTTTCTTTTTCAAACTTTATTATATATATATTTACAAACTAACGTTTTAAATAATTTACTACACTATTAATATTAGCTGAATCAATTACCCGCATTCGTACATAGGTCAGCCATGTCTATAAATATTGAATCAAATTAAAATGTAATTAATCACAGTATCCATTCAGGTAAATATGTTAAATATTTGTCGATTAGCTAACGAGCGTTTATTTATTGGAGTCAATCGCTTATCTTACGTTAAACGATGCGATATCATTGTTTAACTTTACGAAGGAACAGCCATATAAAATATAGGTACAAGAAAGTCAAGTTAGACCACTGATATCATTAAAACGGTGCTTCCGATTTTAACGTTAGTTTTTTTAGCAACTACCAAGAGGTTGAATATTTAAAAAATCGCTAAAGCGTTCTGTGTATTTTTTATACTATAGGTATAATATAACATTTTTAAGACAGTTAAAGTATTATATCCTATTCAAAATTGTATGCATGCGTGTACTTATACGCTGGGTAGATACTAGATACTATAGATTATAAGCAACGTGAAAACGAAAGTTTCGCATAGAAGTTGAAGAGGCTAATAGCGCCATCTAGTGTAAAATGAACAAACCTTGTCAAAACGAAAGTTCTTACCTTAAGATTATAGCTACATAGGTCAAACAGTAGCCGACTGCCTTATGCGAACACAACTCTAAATTCTCTTACACACTATGTGATTTAACGGCTACAAATCTTATAGGTACATACATATCAATACATCTATCTATACTAATATATAAAGCTGAAGAGTTTGTTTGTTTGTTTGAACGCGCTAATCTCAGGAACTACTGGTTCGAATTGAAAAAATCTTTTTTTATTGAATAGATAATTTATCTAGAAAGGCTTTAGGCTACATAACATCACGCTGCGACTAATAGGAGCGAAGAAATAATGGAAAAACAAATCAACGGAGTCGAAGTCGCGAGCAACAGCTAGTACAGTATAAAATAAAGTCGCTATCGCTGTATGTCTGTCCTTATGTACGCTTAGATCTTTAAAACTACGCCACGGATTTTGATGCGGTTTTTTTAATAGATAGAGTGATTCTTAAGGAATGTTTATGTGTATATGTTACAGTTAAAACTAGTTTGTAGTTAGAACGCGTTTTCCCTAGTTAGAACTAGTTTTTACTTAACGCCTTTGTTAAAACTAGAATTACATGCGTAATTGCGGGTCAAACCGCGGGGCGCGGCTAGTTTTAATATAAACCAGTGATTTCTTCCGACTTCGGACGTTACCATTAATGTTTAAAAGTTACAAATAAACCTTTCTCTTGAATACCTAACTCAATTTATAAACAAAAAAATGCGAAGTTGAAGATGAAAGTGAAGTATACTATATATTAAGTATGTAGTGATATTCATAAAAATTTGTATCGATTTTAGAGAGTTAGGGTTAGAACCGCCATTTTAATCAAACCAGCATCTATCCACCAGCCTAGTTATTTCCACAACCACAACCACTTTTAAGCCTTATTGACGTTGGTGAAACTACGATTAGCGAAATACAAATATAATTTATTTCAACGCGTGGACTTTCTTATAAAAAAACGTTCAGCAAGTTCAACGTGATTCTTTAAATTGCCATAACTTTTTTTATTTATCAACCGATTGACATGAATTAAACACTAAATGTTAAGTGAAGCTTACCACAATATATCATCGAAAACCCCATATAGATAGAATAAGCCGTTTCTGAGATTAGCGTGCACAAACAAACAGACAAACAGACAAAATTCCAGAAATCATTGTTTTGGGTTCTATTGCATTAATAAAGGTCTCCTAAATTTTGTATTCTTATATATCTTCTATATACAGACAGCGAGTCGTTACGTTTTTATTATATGTATAGATGTAGTGATATTCATAAAAAAATTGTGTCGATTAAGAGAGTTAGAGTAAGAACAGTCATTTTAATCCGCCAGCGCGTAGGGCAGCCTAGTTATTTCCACAACCACAACCACTTTTAAGCCTTATTGACTTTGGCATATTAGCATAAGGTGCATATTTGTACGTTAGTAAGTAGTACCGAAGTCTCATTTGGCCTTTCATCTTTTCTTTTCATGCTTTTTTTCTTTATCGTGGAGAAATGCTTATACATACAGCCCTTGGAATTGAGCTGTAGGTTATGTTGGACTCTTGCTAACTAAGACCCCACGGTATTTCATCAAAACACTACTATTATTGAACAACTGTAAGTTCCTGGTGTTTCTATTTCACATTACATTAGCCAGCCTTTTAACAAACGGTGCGTTACCGTTCCAAGACGTCTTCTTCTTTATCCCATTAATTGTGGTCAGCACACCATGTTTTCCTATTCAATTCACTTCAACATACACATCTTTCAAGCATTTAAGTGTCTTTTTTCACATAGTTTATCTACAATACTATTTTAGGTCTTCCCCACCCTATCTATACCTACATCCATCGACATTCATCTACATCTAGGCAAGTCTTTCATCCCTCATCAGAACATCATCGCGAGACCATCTAGAGCAAATTTCCCTGACCCCAAAACGATGTATCTTCGTATGAACAAATACAACAGCGTGGTTGGGCATTAGCGCAAGATGAAGGTTGAGGGCGCGACCGCCCACCAATTACGCTATTACTGGACCTGCAATTACTGAACACGACTTTAGTTTAGAACCTTTTGTTAATCAATGTTTTATTTAAATTCCTTTATTGAAGCTTTGCGGATTATCTTTTAATCCTCTTCTATCTATCTTATTTACAGTTTTATTTATAAAGTAACCTTTTATTGGAAAATATTTTTTAAAGACAATTTTAAAACAAAATTAATGTTTATTTTAATGAAACTTGTATGTAACTCATCACGTATACGTGTTGTGTAACTTTAAAAATTAATTTATTCAATACTTTTTTCTCCTTCTTTAAACAATCTACGTCTTAATAGAGCTATCTCCTTCACTCACTATTTCAATGAAATGAAAATAAGAATAAGAAAAGATAAATTATAATTTGTTCACTTAACAGATAGTACGTAATAATTACGATATAACAATCACATTTACTACATACAACTTACAGTACCTACAACATCTCTAGGTGTAGGTATAGGTCGCGTCACAAATGTTTAGCGCTGGACGAGAATAGCTGCGCATCTGTAGAATCGCGTTCGTAATTGACGAATTGGTGCGAGAAAGACAACACGACTAGGGAACCAATCAACGCTAAATCAATTATCATCGTTCGGTTCGGTTAAGCGCTAAAGATTCGTGACGCGACCTATACAATTCGTATTACGCTCAGCTATCATTATTCAGATTCGTAGAGTCCGGTTCACGAGCAATTGTAATTCACTTCCACTAGACTTTGTAATCAAAACAACGATCACAATCAATTACCCGCTGCGGTTACAGACTTGCAGATTACACAACAATAACCGCCTGTTACTTTACCTACTGACAACATTAGGTAGCCTTTTGGAGGCTGGGTATTAAAAATTAAAAAAAAAAATTATAAATTAAAAACACCCGACAAAACAAGAACGCTCGCCCGTAAAACACCTGTAATACAAAAAAAAAAACTTAATCGGTCCATTCGTTCGAGAGCTATGATGCCACAGAGAGAAACGTCAAACTTATAGCACCCCTTTTTTTGCGTCGGGGGTTAAAAAGGAGATCCGACAGCGCCCACGCAATACAAAAACAATAGAAAAAAAATAGGACCAGACATTACGATGTCTGGTCCTATTTTATTATAAATACGTTTTTATTTTTTTACAAATACGTTTCTAGATAAGCCTAGCATGTAGAATGTAATTTTCTAATTGACATATTATATATCTTACTATACGATACGATAGATCATTCAATTAACTATCGCAGTCTTGAA
>DWAJ01005685.1:0-11220 GCA_018238005.1 Eurema mandarina | reverse complement strand
AACGTAATGCTTTGGACAAAGCAGATTGTGTGGCTGCAACGACATGTCTGTATTGATCTATATTTTTAGTTTTGACGTTCATAAATATCACAATGTGATTTAAGTGAATAAATTATTATCATTTTCATTTTCATTTTCATTTACCAATTAGAAAACATATGTCAAAATAAATAGGCATTGTTTTATTTTAATAACCTTTTTGTAAATACTATAATTAATATTGGTTATTGCAGTACAATGCCAGATCAGGAATTGGATTGGCATCAGGAGATTGCTCCTCTGAGAGACTGGTTGAACAGGCAACCACACTTGCCACACGACGTTGGTAAGTACCTCATTATTTTGTACCTACTAAGCTGTTTACCATTATGTAGAGGTGTCAAGGAACACCCGGAAGGAATGCAGTTCCTTTCGATTAACTAGTGCTGGAATTGTTAAAACATTTTATTTTTGAAAATAAAATTTTAATCAATTTAAAAAAATATAAAGACTGAATGAAAAAAACTGGGTTACTTTCTATGAGAGACAGACAGATATTAACACGCGCAACTCCTTACAATTATAACAAAAAATGTCGTTACAACTTTATGTCTTAATTTTTTCCATCCAACCGCAACGCGTGATAAGGAACTGCGTTCCAAATAAATGCTCATAAAGAACCCACAGAATCTTCAACGACAAAAAGTTCGACATAACACCTTCTATGTCTACTAAACAAAACTCTAAGTTCCGCCTTATCACCTCCGGTTGAAGCCTCGACTCTCCAGTACCTGTAAAGAATGGTCCGGGATAGCCTTTTACCCAATTATTGCATATTTCCGACAAATACGACGTCACTTTCTGGCACCTGTAACACAGTTCTCAGCTACTATGGGTGCCATCAACCCTCAATTAACATATATCCGTATGTAATATAATTTCTGTATATATTTTGTATGTGTAAATTAAATAAAATAAAAAAAAATTAAAATTAAAAAAATAACTTTTACATAATTTGGGTGCGCTGCGCTTTTGTTTCTCTCTTTTTCCTCAAAGTATTTATCTAATTTTTTACCCTAATTAAAACCTAAGGTTATGTTAAGGTACACTATCGTCAGCAGTAACATTGAACAATATTAAAATTATAATTTATGCAAGAACCAGTAGGTATTATACAAAAATGAGATGCAATTTTATTTCATTTTCCAAGATAATTGCTGTTCCTTTAACATTAGGTAAGCAATTATTTTTAAATTATCATACTTAGAAACTATTATTAATTTTCGTGAAAATGTAACAATATATTTTTCATAAAGAACATGTTTATATGACTTTTTGGTAACAGTTATTTACTTAAATCTTAAAAATATAAAAATCTATTTTTCATTTAATTAGCGTTTATTTTATAACAGACTTAAAACAAATCTTCTAAAATAATAGCTAGATTAAAATAAGATCGTTTCTTATTCATAACGTATTATTTATTTAGGTGACCATTAATTCTTATTCCTTAAGTGAACTTTTATTATACACGCAATGACTTCTCTGATGAGATTCCATTAGGTAGGTAATTGCTATGGTAAGTCCACTCCGGATGAGACGACCCAAATTCAAAATGCCTTTAGGCATAGTTCTACTTTTGTGTATATTTTTTACTTCTTAGTAATAATAGTGACAGAAATATAGTAGCTATATATAGACTGTTGTCTATGTGAGCAGATACACGTAGGCACTTTTAACTTTATAATAATAAATGCAAATATATCAAGGAAGAAATCTAAAGATAATTGTAACATATGACATAATTTTCTTATAGTTTTTTCCTGTTCATTAATTTAAATACTTACAAGTTCACCTTATATAGTTATATTATTACATGTTGGTATACCTACTATATCTATGTCTATATCGAAACAGAGAGTAGACACAAAGCTCATGTTACGTCCACGTTTTTCATAATCTTTATATTATTATCTATGAAATACGCTTATATATAAAACAATAGTTTTATGGACACAACGTTCTATTTCTAATTATATTGTTTAAAATACCCGTAGAATTAACATCACTCAACTGTTTGTTATAAAAATATAGATTTAGTTCACAAAGAACCTTTTCATTTATTATGTAGCTCCACGAACGGGTAATTCTGACTATCAAATTGGCAGCAGTTAGCTGCCGGTTGTAAGTTTACAATCGAGAAGTGTAGAAGAGCTATTGAAATCCGTCGTATTGTTCGTTATTCCGGGTCCAGTAAAATGCATTAGAAATCTCACGAATCTATACACTATAAAATTAATTCATGCATGCTGTATTGCATAAGTTTTCGTAATAAACGTTAAGCCATAACAAAGATGTATTCAGAGGTTATTAGTCTCGGTCGGAGTTTGATTTTGAAGAATTTTATAACCAAAGTGAGCGTGTAGTAATAAACGTTAAACAGCTTGTTGTAATATATTGCAATGACATACATTATTCACGTTTTCAGGTTCAGCTCTTTCTTATGTAATCATTTTATATTATACAATCGTAAATATTGTATACAAACTTTTTTTTAACATAAAAATGTGTGTTTTCCATTCTATTGTATGTATATTTTGACAAATCCGTTGAAAAAACACTTTAACATAAAAGGGACACTGGTATTTTTTTATCTTTAGAGTTGTTTTTGTTTTTGGAGTACTTACATAATAAAATAGCGAAGTATACTCTCAATCTTATGTATAGTAAAGTTATGTTAGCTGGTTAGGTCCAATTTTGGCGGCGTACTATAGTGTGACCATCCTCTAGATTTCTAGAAAATAAATACAGAAAAAAAGATTCTATATACTGTAAGTACCCTCTCTTCGCACTAGAAGTATAATAATATATTTCTCTATACGTTATGAATACAAAAAATACTTATTTTAATAAAACAAAATATGATCTTGTAAGCTTTATGTATCACAGAAGCAATACTTTTTTTCATTCTATTTATTTATTTATTTATTTATCATAAAAAACATTTACAACAAGAAGTTAAAAAAAATCGCCAAACTGTATAACAGTTTGTTATATACTCGAATATTGTCGAAAAAGCAAGCGCAAGGTTCCTTCGAAGCTATGCAAAATTCTTTGGACCAATATATGTTGCCCCGTTTTTTAAAAATAATATTTGTTTTATTATATTATGTAGCCATTTTCATTTATTCGAAATTTTATTTCGCGATGTGACAACATTTGAAACAGGCCGCTTCATTAAACACATAATTTCCGTCAACAAAGTATGAGCAAGAATGAAATAATACCTACCAGTAATTATTATTTTCCACTCTATTGTATGTATATTTTGACGAATGCGTGATCAATTTATTGTAAGAAAGATTTTAATATACGAATACTTATGAAAAATCGATATTTAATTAAGTTAACGAATTTAGAAATATAATATGATAGGTAGGTACGTAAATTATTTAAATACTTTTAAAAAAGTTTTAAACGAGCCTATTTTTCTAGGTATTTTACAATTTTATTTACGAATCATAATATGTAATTATATAAATGAATGAAAGATTCTATACGATGTGTTTTAAATAAATTTAGTAGAAAAACTTATATAATCTTATGCGGCGATACACAAAGAAGTGACCTTTACAAAAAGTTACTTAAGGAGGTCAAATTGGGCGCCAATCAAAGCTCATGATGCTGTGATGTGATTTAAAAGTGACAAATAGCGTATTAACATTATGTATAACATTACGTCATGACGTAATGTTATACATAATGTTATTTATAACTTTTTCTCTTAATAATGACTGCATCTCCATTTTGTAATAACTAAATTCACCCAAGTAAGCTTTTTGACTTTTACTATCTATAAACATCAACATCGAAATCTAATAATTGGTTTAAAGCCCTAATAAAGTATCATAATATGTTAACTTGATAAAAATATTTAGTATAAAATCACGCTACGTTATGTCAAAAGCTTAGCTTAGCTTAGTATACATCGATTTTACGTGTTTGAAAAGTAAATTTTATTGTTTTCAGAGGATGTACTTCTCCGTCGTTTCTACGTGAGTTGTCATAAGAACGTGGACCGAGCGAAGAGGACCCTAGACTTATTCTTCACGATACGATCTTCAGCTCCAGAACTGTTCTGCAACCGAGACCCATGTTCTCCTGAAATACGCCGCGTATTTGAAATTACGTAAGTCATAACTTTACTATTAAGACTTAACTATACATAATATTAGATTGTGTATGAAGGTGAAGCATCTGTTTGTTTGCTGCGTTTTGTTATAGAAGTACGATCGAATTTCTAAATTCTCTTCTGAATATTATAGCTTAACTTATAAGGAACGTTATAGGTTAGGTACTTAACATTTGCTAGTTCTTGGTAAGGAGCAAACAAAAAAGCAGGATACTACTCGTAGACAGTTAGCATTTTAATCGCTAAGTTTGAGTTAATGTTGAAATAAGAAAAAGTTCATACATAATCATTACAGGAAATAATTTAAATACATAATTATAAAATAAAGAGACCACAGTCCATAACAACAATTAATTTATATCGAAAGGAATTATAGATAAATAAGGATGTTTTATTGGACTTTTTACATGATAGCGTTATATTTAATTTCAAGGTCGATATGAAATATTTTTATCGCTTTTTATACATGTAGGTACAATTAAAAAAGGTTTTTAAACAATATGCGTCAAAAGTAACGTATCTACAAAGCAGCGTAAGGTTTTAAAGGTTAAATTGTGTTAATTTTAAATTAAACTGACCTTTAACTGTTTTGTTTGTTGACATTATTCAATGCCGGTGAATTTAACTTGTACGTAAAAGTCTAAAGTTTCTCAAGGAAAAACCTTTACATTTCGAGTGTGGAAAATTTTATTAATTTTACTTTTTGCAGTGACTTGATTCCATTGCCGAATAAAACGAAAGAGAACTACAAGATCTTCGTGTATCGGTTGAACAATCCCGACTTGGACTTGTTCAGTTTTGTGGATGCTGTCAAGACGTTCTTCATGTTAATAGATACGAGACTGACGGAGGATGATGATATTCCTTCAGGAGAGATCCCAATATTCGATGCTGCGAACGTTTCGCTAAGATTCATTGGAAAAGTCAACCTTTCTGTGCTTAGAAAATACATGATGTACACACAGGTAACGATACAGGCTTATCTTTATAAATCACTAGCTGACCCGTGCTCAATCGTTGGGCATAATGTAAATTATCCTTTTCGATTTTTTTATATAGCCTAAGACACTCGGCAATCATGTAGCTTTCTATCGGTGAAAGAATTTTTAAAATCGGTTCAGTAGATCCCGAGATTACAATACAATTTAACAAACACAAACTTTACTTCTCTATAATAATAGTATAGATAATTAGGTATTCATTGTTCTAGGTGTGGTAAGAAAGAACGATATTCCATACGTCTAAAAACATAACTCGTCCAATACTAACCTATTAGCAAACTGTATTATAATTTAATAGATTTATTTATCTAAAAAGTTGCACTAGATTTTCCTTAAAAAATCTTATTGTATGATATATGATATATAGTACGTTTTTGCAATTATTAAATTTCGAGATCAAATTATTCGACCTAGATCTCGCGAAGCTTAGCTGTCAGATTATCGTCATGTAATTTCGTGTGCAATCAAAAGATTCGTAACATACAACACTGTTACATGATAATGATTGCCAAACATTGTTGCGTAATGACCATACACATATTTAAGGCTTGCGTGTTCGTCCTCAATTACTGTTGATCCCGAGATCCTCTGTACCCAATGAATATACCAGGTCACTAATCTGTATTAGCTTTAACTGGGCTATTCGTAAAACAGCTTTAACAGTATAGCTCAGATTTTTCATCATCGATATCAGAATTTTTATTTTCTATAATAAGATGTTTTAATTACGAAAATTTACTTTAATTTTATAATAATAAAAATCAATATATAAAGAATTTAGAATGTACATTCTAATAACTTAAATTTTGTCGCCAAGATTGTATTATCACATGAACCCTTGTAAATTTTGGGCAAAGAAAATAAAATTTTCATTATTATGTAGAAGATTTGAAGCTGACGAGTTGTCTTGTGTGTTTTTCTTTTGTTGCATATTTGGTTTATTCCTATTTATTTGGTATCTGTATTTTTTGCAGGAAGCTATCCCCGTGAGACTAAAGCAAGTGCATGTGATCAACGCACCGGCCTACATCGGGCGAATATTCGCTCTTTGCAAACCTTTTCTTAAGTCTGAAGTCGGAAAACTGGTAAGATTTAGTTTTTATTAGGTTTAAACATTAAATACAATTCTTATAGTGACAGTAACGTTTTGAATTTTATATCTCGGATGTCTTTATTTTTAACACCAACGAAATTAACAAATTATAAAAAATCTATACTTATGTAAAATTAGGCATGTTTATAACCAAAAGTGAATTTTTCATGCAACGCGTAAAAAGGTAGGAATGTTAATTGTACCCTTACTCTTAAAACAAATAAACTAATGTAATAGGGACAGATATTTTGTTTAGTACAGAGATTGAAAGGCTATTGTTATACTATGAATTTTTAATAAAACTGCATTAAATATTTTAATAATTAAATAACCACCTGAAATGACGATCTATTAAAACCGGTCAAATTATTTTTTCAAATTTCATCGAAGTCAAATATGTATACTAACTTTTATTTATAAAACTTTTGAATCGTAATTCGTAGTATTACACAAAAATTATTATGTATAATAATATACTAACTGTTTCCATAAATACTAACTTTTTGTTATAGATAAAGTTCCACGAGCCGAATTCCGATAGCTTATACAAGGACATACCTCTGGAGCTGTTCCCGAACGAGTACGGCGGGAAAGCCGGCACCATCGACCACATCAAGCGAGACTGGATCAAACGGATGGAAGCCAAAAGGTTCATTTTTCCTTGCAAATAAGTTTTATTTACAGTTAGTTAAACATCTGACTTATACTGAAACCTTAATTTTTAAAATGCAAACTAACGTTCAAAATCATTTATATAATTACGTACATAATACATATACCTATATAAATTTGTGAGTTAGTCTGTAAGTCCAAAAGGATAACCTCTAGTTTTATTTCAACGAATTCGCTTACCAATAGAAAGCTCCAAGTGTTTAAATATAATAATTTTAATACCATACTAATTAAAGTCGACCATACTTACATACCGGTGGGTTTTCGGCGGTAGGGCCTTTCTGGCGAGTCCGACATAACCGCCTCCTTCTCCCCCGAGGAGGACGCGGTATCCGTAAGAGGATTTCCCCCCGTCAAAAAAAGGCGCCATACTTGATAACCATATTCGCATAATTCCTGCTGAGTTGCACGTAATCGAATAAAAAGTATATTTAAATTTTTTTTATGAATACATACGTACTGTATAAAAATATCGATTTTTTGTGCTCTAGCATAATTGCTCAAACAAAATAAGTAGGCATAATTCTATAATAATTATAATTGTGTATTACAGGGATTGGTTCTTAAAGAACGACAAACGATGGGCCGTGCAAGAAAAACTTCGACCAACGAATTGCAAAGACGATGTCATCGCTAAAGTTAAGGAATTGCCTCCTTCGTTCCGATCTCTTGCTCTAGACTAGATATAACAATAAGTTATACAGGTACACTAACATATATGTTATAAACAGGTATTTTTTGTAAGTTTATAGCATAGAATGTGTGATTTATTTTGATTAAATAATTATAAAATTTTCGATATTTATGATTGTCTATTTTAAACACTAAATCATTTTCTCATTTAAATAACGGAACAAACGGTACCAATTTTTACAAGAATGAAGCGGTAGTTAGTTTAATGTATTATGGTAAGAGCTTTTCCAAAAGAAATAAACATAGACAAATAAGAATTCAATATAGGTACTTATGTTTCTTTAATTCTACAGGAAAAGGAAAAACAAAATTTTCTTAAGTATTATGTATTGTTCTACTATTATTTACTTTTTTATTAGAATTAAAGTAATTAAGATTGATTCTTGGCTTTTTTCGCACAATGTTATAATATGTTAAGCTCAAAAATGTGATCTGATATTTATTAGGACAGTTGTTTTAGATTATTTAAAAGAAATTTCATATCATAAATGAGACTTAATAATGATCGGATTCCTGAAAGTTTTTAGATGTTAAAAATTACGTTTGTAAAAAAAAGGAAATATAGATAATTTAATATATTTTAAAATTTAGGGTGTGGATTTTTAGTAATAAATCTGAATATATTTTTTATGATATAGTTTAATTTTCCCTATAAATAGTTACCAACATGTTTAATTGTATACATAATATTATATATAGAATGGACATTATAGTCCATGCTGAAATTTTATTTAAAAATAATACTTCTTCAAGACAAGAGTAAATGGGTTCCTCACTGGAACGCGTAAGTTATGGTCTAAGACGGAGATCTTATACCATAACTTCACCTAACATCAGATGAGCTATGGTCAAGCGCAATTCCAGTCTTTAAGATACTTTAAGGCAGAGACAAGATATAGAGGAGAATGCAAGAGTAATAAATAGTCTCTGACTATACCACCTTTTTACCCGACTGCGCACCGCAAAGGAGAGTAAGCAGTTGGGGCCCACACTCCAATAATTTGAGAATAGAATGGCTCACACCATAGATTTCAATGGGCCCCAACTGCCTAAGTTTCTATAGACTTATTTTTTATTTAATTACCTTGATAGTTATTCTTCATAGTTCCAGATTGCAGTACTTGTTTTTGTCTTTTCAGTTTACATTGTAGTTCGGTTCACTTTTTACGCAGTTGGGTTTTTTAATTTTTTAAATTATTTATTTTTTATTTAACCTCGATGCGATAAATGACGGTTTAACACTTAACAGCATAGCTCTATCACCTATAATAAGTCTTAACGTCTATAAATATTCTTGTATAAAATGGTTCTCAAATAATACCTAAAGACGCAGATTTTGTAGCATAAAATAAAATACTTAACAACGTTAATACTTTTTACATTTAATTACATAGATTTAATAAAATCATTCATTTCAATGTTCAAGTAATTATAAGTATGTGCTAGTTATTATGTTATGTACAATTTTCTCTTAGAGGTTCATACGAGTCTTTTATATCTTAGACACAAAAGTTCTACAAAGGTGTCATACACATAATACTTTACACAAGGACATTCATTATTTTAATGTGCGATCATCATCATACACTGTTACAAGCTTATTCATAAAGAATTATAGAACTACATATAGATAATAGAACGAAAAATTCATATTTAAATCAAGGTTTCTTATATTGAGTCAACGACATGAGTAGGTACTAAAGATACGCTATCCCTCAGTTAAATATATATAAATTATAATTCTATAAATTCACCGGGTTAGCTATTTTTTTCTATAACTGAGGTGTATGGTCTTTCTGAAATTCTAAAACTGGCTTAAATTATAAAAAGCTATAGATAATAATTAATCAATGGAGAGTGTTCTGAAGGAACCATTCATAGAATTTCCGTCGTTCTTCGGACGTAACTTCAAATCGGCTTTCCACATATTGTCGTTGAGGTATAATTCTCTGAAATACAAACGATTCAATAAACAGAACATCTTAGGGAATAGTTATACTTTACACCCAAATGAATGCGAAATTAATTAGCTTAACTTAATCTTTCAATTAATTTTAATGTCAGTCCTGTGAACGTATTTGTGTATTTTTTGATTGATTAACTTATCAACAAAACGTATGTACGAGAAAAATGTCGTAAAGGTTTTAAAGATAAGAGGTAATCCCAATATTTAAAACGTGCTAATTACGAAGTGCAAAGTATAAAAGTAAGTATAAAGCATTCTTATATTCAAAGTATAATAGTATACAACAAGTGACATGTATTTTGTATTTGTTTCACACGATTAAGAAAATGAGTGTACTTAGAAACTTGACGCTGTCATCGTAACTTATTTGCGCTACAAATACATAAGAAAACTAGTAGGTAGGTATTTAATATTCTACTAAACAAAATATTATTCATATTAGGTAATGTATTCATAATATAATTGTAATGACGCACTATCGTAAAAGTATAAGCAAAAAATACATTCAATTAGGGCTATAAAAGTGTCAAAATTACCTTATTTCTTTGATCCTTCTTATCAAATCTAAGTTTTCTGTTTTCATGCTGGGCGCTTCGCCTCCGTACTCGACGGGCAAGTATTTTTTGTCAATGTGCTTGTGTAGATTGTCATAGCCATGGAAAAAGTGTATCTGAAAATATATAAAGAAAATATTTAAACATTTTTACATAATAACATTTAAATATTTATATGTATTTGAAATAGAAATGGTACTCGTACTATTTAAATTTATTTACGACTTTAGAAGTTATTCTTCTTGTCTTAGTAGTCAAATTAAAAGCTTCAATAATGATATGTATGTGTTTTTTATTATATGAAGAGGGGAGACGAGCTGGACTCACTCCTGATGGTAAGAGTAACGCCCGCCCATAGCCAATGCAGTGCTACCCGGAACTTTGCTATAAAGCCCAACTCCGGGCATTATTTTATGTACGAAAATATTGTATACATTTCTACTTACAATTTCACAAACTTCTGTAGGTATAGCAGGCTTGACTAGAGAGTACAATTTGTCATAATAGGATGGAGCATTGATGCAAAAGACTTTCTTTACTCGTACAGGCATTCCCTCCTGTAATATACAAAGAAATATGACGAATATCTTTTACTTACTAGTATCATAATTAAAAATTATTACAATTATATAAAACTAAGTCGCTATCTTCTGTTTGTCTCTAAGTGCGCTTAAATCTTCAAAACTACACAACCGGTTGTTTTAATATCGTGATTCAAAAGATGGTTTATATGTATTATAAATGCATTACATTATATTATATGCATATTGTTTATATGTATATACGTGTGTTAGAATAGTATGAATATACTACGCTTAATAGAGCATTAATACATTTTTCATATGTTTTATGGTTACTTACCATGCTGCGTAAACGTATTGTTTACGATTGTAAATGTTTCAAAGTACCCTCAGAGAATGAGACAGTGACGCTGTCACCATATTTGCTTAAGTTTACGAAATATGTTTAATATACAGAGATTTGTATAAAATATTACATATTTAATTTAAGTAAATAATTATATTTATCATTAAGAATTTATTATTATATAATTTATCTAATAATTATTT
>DWAJ01005684.1:0-11221 GCA_018238005.1 Eurema mandarina | reverse complement strand
CACATTATATAGTCTGTCCCTATGTACGCAATCGATTCTCATGTGATTTTTTTTGATAGAGTGACCGCGACTTAGCCCGCGTAGAAAAGTGGGCAGCATTTTTGAAAATGCCTAACCCGCGCCATCAAAAGAAAAAATATTAATCTCCTGTAATATTTTTTCTCATGTATCTTCCATGTACAGACAGGGACTCGTTACGTTTTTATTATATGTATAGATTAATTTTAGAAGAAGGTTAAGGTCACGGGCGGTGATGACTACTTTCCGTGGTCAAATTCAAATAGCTCGCCAGCTCGTTTGCCCCAATGTAATATTAAGGGTGGTAAGGTTATCTTCAGCTAAATTGGGCATTTTTTTAAACAAATCTCTTCTATTTTTTAAGCTGACAATGAATTCGTTAGGTTTATAGGCACAGGTATTATAACCTCATGTTCAGTTGCAAAAAAGATAGTTCATGTAAAAGTGGGATATAGTCTTTAAATTCATTACTTGTAAGATAATCCCAGCGCCATTTTACCCGCGTAGCTTTCGTTCCCGAGTCAATATCGGGATAAAAAATATCCTGAGTCCTAATCTAGGGTGTATCAATATACTGAACTTTAACCAAATCCATCAGTAGTTTTTGCGTGTAGTAGCAACAAACAAACTAGCATTGGTCCTCAAAAACTTTTTCATTTATAAAATAGTAGTGTGTTATATACTTGTATTACAAATACAGATGAAGCCACCCTACACACAAATTATTACAGGACAAATTATTAGGACAGTCACTTAAAATATAATTAATTAAAGTTGAATCCTATAAAAATACATAGCATTGCTTTGCATACCTTTGACTTAAATATATTGAATGACTACTGAATTCATAAAAATAATATTACCTATCTCATAACAATTCATGTTTATGCAACAGAAAAATCAGGGCCTTAAAACGATGACGTCATAACCACTTTATAGCCCTTGAAGATTAACAAGTGCTCAATGGAGCGCGGTGTCAGGTGTGAGAGAGACGAATATACGACTCACGAGTATACTGGAAGGTGTATAATGAACTGAAACTGCCATTAGCTATTTATACGTTGGTTTATAGATCGGTGCTAATCGTGCGGGGTGGGTGCGACACGATTTGTCATATGGAAATGTCGTCTATCATTTAATTGAGTCTGACACTTGCGTAAAAACAAATAGCTCTTTATAATATTAATATTGAAAAAGAATCCCCTCCACCAATGAGAGGTCCTCGATCAGTCGAACTACTGAATGACCGGATGCTATACCTAGGTTTAGATGCTCAAAAATTGTATGCTTTTAAGCTAAGTTTTATATTGTAAGTATATTTTATGCTTTTAAAATAAATAATTACGTCTCGACGAAAAAAAAAAGGACGATTCAGATCATAGCGCAATAGAAGCAGTGGCTACAACTTCTTGAATTTTTTTCCATACCATAAAAATACAAATACACAAGCTTGTATAAAAAGCTTGCGTTTTTGAAGTGTAGCTCTTTATATGCAAGTAACTCGATGAATATTTACGATACGGATACGATACGATTTATCGTTATACAGTCATTATTAGTTTGAAATTTAGTCTGAAATATTCGGTCTAACTAGGACCGTACAAGACACCTAATAATACCGTAATAAATCTTTATTTTATTTGTAAAATATAAATTTGTACTTGTATATGCTGGAGAATTCATTTTTCTAAAACAATTAAAAAGTAGGTACAAGATATACCAAACTACATGCACTACAAGAATAATACAAGCTTTAGTTGTTATTTTTAACTGAGCTATATTAATCTGAAGCAGCTTTTTACTTCATATTATATAACCCACTTGGCTGGTCTCCAATTAGCCGAAATGAATGCTTCGGTTCGCGTCTAATGATATAGTAACTGCTATTAATTTTGGTAAATAATCGCAATTTAACTTTGTTTAAGCTTAATTTGAAATTATTTTTTAATATATTTTATATTGTTTATCGAATTTAGAATTTAAGTAATTAAAAATTAAATTATATTTGCAGTCTTATTAATTGCATATATTTCATATAGGTATAATATGATGACAAAATATATTTCATAGACCATGTTATCTCATAGTATTGTGTTAGAGTTAATTAGCACGTGTAGATGTAGTAAAAAATCAATTAAATTCTCCTTCTAATAAAATATCTATTTTACTATATTTGTTAGTAAGTTAACCCAAGTAAAAGGAATAGTTAAGAAACTGCTGAACTAATTCTGCCGAAATTTAATAAATTTTAATAGATACAAGGTAGATTAGAAGGTGTTTAAATATATTCTCAACATACTAACAATGTAATACTTTATAAAAAGACTGATGACCCACCGAAATGCTTGAAACATGAAAGTAACAAAAAACTAAATGAAAAAAAAAAGTGTCTGAGTCGTTCGCTATAAAGAGCCATGTGATTTTCTGCTACATAGAGATTTGATTCGCGGCCTTTTCGAGCATTATTCCCCTCTTGTATGCACGACAGCCATACATTTTGGGTTTTTGATACAAATAGCACACCGTTAGAAAGATATATGGAAGGCTGTTTGCAAGAAGCTTTGGCTTACCCACAAGCTTTCAAGCTTGTAAGCACACACACACATACACAAGTAAGTAATAACATTATAGTATACATAGAATAATAATACCAAGAACCGCAATATAGCACGCAAAGTGAAGCCATTTCAAAGTAGACAATTTTGTCTACTTACATGAATCGTATATTAAAATTTTTCCACATTTATAGTGTAGTGTAAATTTCTTATAGCAGCGACATTATCGGTGGGCCTGTGTGCGTGTCGAGGTTAAGAACGTGCTTTTTACACTTTCATATACAGTGTGTTACAAAACAAGTGTCCGATCCGAAAACCTCTTACTATATACCGGTAGAAGGTCCTTATTTTGTTATCGTTTTGAAAAAATAACATCATTATTTTTTCGGATTTTCCACACAAAAAAAAAATTAAGTAAGTAAAATTGAAAATTACATGGCAACTCGCGTTCACGTGCCCTTCTAGCTATAGGGTCTATGTGGTCTATGAACCGTACGTGAGTTGCCAGCATTTGTGAATTTCCTTGAATTTGTGTAAATTCTTGACTAGAAACTTAATCTTTAAAACTTTATTGCATTGTTATTTACAGATATATATTTTTTATTTTATTTTATTCGAAAAGGTTTTTAGATAGAGAATATTACCCTTCAGGATCGTACACATGTTTTCTAACACACTGTATACAGTTTTGGCTTCATTTAAGGCGGACCGTATATTAAAGGAATATTAGTCTTCGTCTATGATAGTATGATTGTTGTCATTTTCTAAAATTAAATCATTTAACATTGTTTTATGCCTTTCATTAAGCATTAATAACGTTATTTGAAAATTAATAAGCACTTGTTATCTATTTGATAATAAAAAATCTCCTGAAATTTCCTCCTCACCAATTCTTCATTTAGTCTTTTACTGTCACTTCAACTCAGCCTTGGCCTGTATATACATGTATGTTTAATGTTTATATTATGTATGCATGTATGCATATATAATATGTATGTATATGTATATTATTTGTATATGTGTTTATTACGTTTTTAAGTTATAAGTTGCATTGCCACCCGCTTTTCTTCTATTTTCGTACTGTTCTACTTCTTTGCAATGGTTGTCTGGAAGAATCATACTAGTGATAAGGCCGCCAGTTACTAATAATAGATTAAGACTGTCTACTTAATTTTTTATTCTTATGTAACAAAATATTAATAAAATAAATAAATAAAATAATTATAGTCAATACGCGGTAAGTAACGTAAGTAAGCTAAATGGATTTGGCTAATATTTCGCATGCAGATAGGTTAGACTTTGGATTAACACATAGGATACTATTTATCCCGGTATTGCCCCGGGAACCGAAAACCGCGGGGCACGGCTAGTTTGCTAATATTTGACATTGACTTTGTTTACGAACCCGTATTCAGATATTTAAGGCAACTTTAAATAGGTTACACTAAATATAAATATGTACTATCATAGCTATCATATATGTCGCAGTGAGTGACGTCGTAGTAGCTGTAGTGATGCCGAGGTAATGATTGTTTGCTTCATGATGGCTCTTTTTTAGGTTCTTAATAAGGAAAAACTTCAAAGTATCATAATAACGGCGTATATTCAGCCCGATTACAAATAATCCAATATCATTATTTTCACAATGCTGACGTTTTTTATATCAACTGACAAATGCCACACAAATCTTTTAAGTTTAAATTTAAACATTGTAATAAACCAAGGAGGTTCGACTAATTAACTAATATTGCAATAGTTTTCACTATCTTGATTATTCTTTTCGTCCATCGGCTCCGATATACACTACTAAAAATTTAAATCTGGCTTAATATTCCAGGCATTTGTGCGTTTTAGCAAATATATACAAAACATTAGACTTTATAAATGGACTAACGCTCTGTTACGGTTGTACCCAAGTATATAATATACTGTTAAATTCTCTTTTTACGTTATTTTAAAATTTTAAATCTGAAAAGAAACTTTAAATTTTATTTGTATAAATGTTTTTTTTTCATTTTTGTATGTATATTTATAGAAGAAAAAAGCTAAACGATTCGGAAGAGCCATTTGCATTCAGATGCCATACAACTAGTTACAGCATGAAAAGGCTTCAACATAAATCGACAAAATTCTGTTTACTTCATTTATTCAAACATTACCATAAAGTTTACACATAAAATAATATTGGCCGGGTAAATAAAATCATTGCATTACCGTTAGCCATAAATCAAATTATCCGGGATAAATAAAAGCCATAAATTAGGGTTATTCGGCTTGTAAACAGCTGTAAATTAATTACCCGGGCTTTCCACTGGGACTCGAATTGATAATAATTAGTTATATCCGGCCTTGACCGGGTGATAACATCCCGGATACCGGGTACCGGATCAAATCTTGTTTTAGGATAGGCTAATGTAGTGAATATTTGCTGGTACAAATTGCTTTAAGACCTTTCTTGCTTTATTGCTAAAAATAAAAAATTAATAATTTACTTTAAATGGATTAGCAAAATTGATCTTGGATTTAATATTCCTAATGAAATAGAAAAAACTGTCTGTTAAATATTACTTTATTAGTGTTATAATGAACCAAGCTCAACTTTAGTTAGTAATCCATACTTCCATACTTTAATATTATAATGTCTGTCTCTCTATCTGTCTTTCTGTCTGTCTGTCTGTCTATCTTCGATCACGCATTTACTGAACCGATTAGAATGAAATTTGGTACACAGACGGTCTAGAGCCTGAGATAAAACATAGGCTACTTTTTAACTGGTAAAAAGGGTTATAAGGGGGGAAGGGGGGCCTAAGTTAGCTAGGTTAAGCTAGTGATAAATATAAAAAATCAATGTCAAATAAAACATATTTACCTAAATAAATTAAGAAATGGTATGACTAATAGAAAATGTCTTCGTTTTTCTAAAGAATATCTCAGAATCCTATAAACAAATAAAAAAAAACAACAATTATGTAATATATATTATATCATGAACAATTAAAATACGTACCTACACTCAGACTACTTTAATAAAATAACCCTTAGCATTAAATAAGCCCCACTACTATGAGACAAACGGAATGATTTTCTAAACCTACCCTCGCCTTTACTGCGAGCGCTCGTGACCCGCGCTGAGAGTCTCATCTTTGAAATAAGATCTCGACGACATTAAAACTATTTATTTAAACGCGAATAAAAGCTAAGTGACCGCATTTCACCTGCTCCCCGGAGCGAACGGGGACACCGCCCTCGGATTCACTACCAGGAATATTTACTCGTAAGAGACAGTTTCGTTTTTAAACGGCCAAATATACGCCATTTTATAAGTGACTTATATTGTTATGGTTTTAGTGTTACAAGAATATGATTTTAATAAATAACTATAATAGAGGGTAGTTCGATATTATAATCTGGTCATACCGGCAGCGTACAACCTACCCCACGAAAAGTGGGGTTAGCTATTATAATTAAGCATTTAAACCCCGCGAGTTCAGTGGAGAGCTGTTGAGTTGAACTATGCCCAAAAGTGTGTCCAAACCCAAGTATTGTAAGAAGGAAAAGTAGTTAAGTACAAGTGTTGAGAATAAATGAAGTATTGAGTACACGTGGCTTTTCTTAACACTTAAGTGGAGGAGCAACCTTCCTCCGAACCAAAGGAAAGAACCTCGACCAGTCAAACAACTGACTGATCGATGTCGAGAAGTTGTATGTATGATAAGTCCCGAAAAAATACCATAAGCGCGATTCAGAACTCGGTCGCTACAAACTTAACGTATAAGTTTTATTTCTCTTTGATGGAACTGCAGCTTATAATTTAGTAACAAAACATTTCACTCTTTCCACAAATTTACATTATTTTTTAAACCTAATTACGATTTTGATACTACCAGTGTGTATTGGCCTGACTTTGATTAAACGAAGCTGATCGTAGTTTTGTGATAAATTTAACAAGATTATTTAACTAAGAATTTAACTCTTTGGAATTCATGAAGCGTTTTGTTTCTTAAGTATAGATAAGGTTGCCTGAAAGAAATGGCTAACATCCAAAAGGCTTACTGATTTATAATATTTTAAGGTAACATTGTATATTTTTTTAAAATGTATCAATAATGAATGTGATATTTGTTGATGTAGAAATATATTTAAAGTACACTAGATGCCCTATAGCTATGTCCCATTTTAGAAATGTTTTTATTTTATGTAATTTATTAAGGAAAAGCGGATATATTTTCCATAAAACCGTAATCGTTAATTTTAATAATCTTTATAATGGTAGTATTTCAGTATAAATGAGATGATAAATACAAGGGGTAAGCTTAACAAATTAAGCTCTTACGATATATTACCTAAATAATACATAAATATCAACAATCCTAAACCGCACCTCACTTATATCGAAAATACAACCTTTAACGTTACAATAACACTATTTACAACAACAGATTGTATTGATATTGATATGAAATGATCAAACAACGCGACGAATTCTTGTTACGTGACATTCATTACTGTCTCACTTGCTACCCTTAAAATTTGTCTAATACATCGCAAGCAATGTAAGTTGTTCAGATCGAAAAATTCAATTTCAAATGACCGTCGTGGTTGCCGGGTTCTTTAAAGATACAAGATAAACATCCAACAAAGGAAAGGATCAAGATTCCTTTTTCATTCCAAAACCCTTTTTTCCTGAATAGGCCAGATCGTAAAGATGATATTGATAAAAGCGATCACGGGTAACAAAAGCTACCTGCTTTGGTATTCTAGGTATGTTGAGTTAATGAAAATGGCAGGATATCAGGACTTACTGGATTGGAGAAAAATTACGGTAGCTTTGCTTATTGTATCTTTAATCTAAACAGCATAATATATTTCTCTCAAAAATATACGTTATTGCAATATTTGTTTTAATTACGAGTAATATTATTAATAAAGTACCAACGCATCTTATAGTTATATTTCCACAAAAAACTATCTATGAATTAGCCCTACTTATTGGATGAATCCTCATAGGATACTCGTAGTGTAGTGAAATCGACATTGATTATGTCGGTATACCAACCACAATCACGTAACGTTACACCTCCATAGACTTGCAAAATACCAAGAATAAAACTAATAAAAAGGAATTTCTATTTGTCACCATATAATACGGTTTCAATCGTGACAATGTACAAAGCAAAACTTCATTTTATACTCATCCTCGAATAAAACTGTACAATATTTATTTTTTACTTGGCCCTTACACATTAAGCGCTTCGACTAAGCAGAATGAGAAGCGTCGTCCCATTTTATTTCGAAATGTCACGTTATTATATTCAGCGTAGTTCAAGTACAACGCTAAAACAAAGTCGCTTTAATTCGCAGTTCCACATAAATCTCGGGGATCCCGTAATAGCCGGGATCTGTAAAGTCACGCATTATTTCATCTCAAAGCGCAGTTTAAATAAACTTCAGCAAACAGCTGTTGCTGAAATATCGTTCTTCGCAACTACCTTTTTTGAATTCGACCTCTTTTGCCTGTTATACGTTTTAAACTGAAATTCACCATTTTTGATTGAAACCCGGACGTTTGGTGGTTAGATTTTTTCAGCCTTTTGAAGTGCAGTTCGGCTTTCAAAGAATTTACAGCGGTTTTAAAGGTTTAATTGTGTTCAGGCTTTGCGGGATCGTCGGCCATTTGCGGCGGTACTTGTCGATTTCATGGATGCTGTGTGGCGAATTACTGGCCATGACGATATTGCTACTGTATTTAGTAGGATCCGTAATATAAAAGCTGGTAGCTTAAATGTGTATGTTTCATTTATTTGTTTGAAAATAAAAAAAATATATATTTTATTTCTCTTAAAATATGCTCTGAAATTGTTCGCCAATCTGGGGTAGGAGTTTTGAATACTCCGCTTTCAAAGCAATAAAATGTATTCGTTGCACCCTATCTCTCTTTAGTAAATTTATTCATAGTTAGTGTATGCAAATATAGCATCAGTGAGTAAGAAATCGGAAACAGAACAAGATAATTGAACCGGGAGAGCTGGCTAGCGAACAGCTGTATAAGATTTACTAGCAACTAGATTGACTTGCTAGGGCTGACGTGGCGGAGTTACATTGAGAAATAAATGGTAAGCATTGGTTTGTTTTTATATCAAAGTGCTAAAGAAAGCGCATGGATTATGTAGGATTCTTGGGCATATATTGCACAATGATCCCTTTCTTTATATTGGGATAGGGTCGCGGGAACTTTTGTGGAATTCCGCGCCACATACATAAGGCATCATCATATATAAAATAGATAAAGTCGAAAATATGTGCATATTCTAACAATTGGAACATATATAAGTAAATAATAATACTAATATAAATGTCACAATAATATTGTTATTTATTTATTTATTTATTTTATTTAATACACAGACAGGAAAACATTAAATAAGATCAATGCGTGTTTCAAAAAGAGGCTGTTAGTTTAGACGTCAGAGTATTTGGCCTGTAAAAGGTAGGTATTAATTTGACAATATTTGACACAAAATTACTAAGTGACATGAAGTATGAAGTACACCATTTAATTATTAAAATATAAATGAAAGCCTGGTCCTAGTTGCAGTGGCGTCCCTACATAAAGTCCAAAGCAAAAAGTATTAGAATTGTTTGTCTGATCTCGGATAGCGTTTAACGGTGACTCCTTGCTTTGCATAGTTAATGCTTCCACGTTGACGGGGAAGTATTTATATAGAGATAATGTTAGACAACTCAGTAATCCCAGTAATCTAATTCTATTTCTTACATCTATCAGTTTTGTTTTGCTTCTGATGTCACTGTTGCTAATTTTTGTCAGATTACTGAGTTGGCAATGGACAGGACATGTTTGCAGGATGAATAATCAATGGACAAAACGCTTAACAGAGTGGATAGACATGAAAAGGAGAAGAGGGAGACCTGTGAAAAGATGGAGAGACATTTGTAGTCATAGGTGTGGAAACCAGTGGATGCAAAAGGTTCGAGAAAGAGAGTTATGGAAAAGCTTTGGAGAGGCCTACGCCACAGAGGCGATTACTACCAGTGTGTAATAATTAGATACAGGAAATATTTTAATGATAGACAACGTGGTTACAGTGCGGTCAAAGTCATAGCAAAATCAAAGTCAAAGTCAAAGTCAAGGTCAAAGTCAAAATCAAAATAATAGTCAACGTCGAATATTAATTTAGAGCGGCAAACGGGCTAAAGGGAATCCTTACGTAAAATAAATCACTCGTAAGAGGTCCCGGTTGGTCCCACGAATAAATACTGATATTTTGTTTAAACATACATTACATATACCTAATACATAGCAACACCCCGACATGCAAATGTCTAAAATGTGGTAAACTTGTTAGTATCTCTTTTATTTTCCTACTTTCTTTTTAAAGCACCTAGACGGTTATTCAGATTTATAGAAGTTAAAGAAACATTTTCATACAACATTAGTTTATTACACTTATTTCCCAAAGTTGAAATTTAAATTCAAGCTAAAGCGGCTTTGGGGACCTTTTAAATGCTTAAACTTGTTATTGTAAATCTTCTAAAATATCTTTGTGTGAGCGTTTGAAATGTGTCTTAGCACTTTTATAGTTCAATATATTTTTTATTTAAATTTTTGTATAGTTATATGAGCTACTTTTCCCACATTAAAATAGTTTTTTAACTATAGCTCTGTCCCAATGTTATACCTACAGTAACATCAATACTTTAACGCTTAATAATAAAGCTGAAAAGTTTGTTTATTTGAACGCACTAATCTCAGGAACGACTGCTTCGGTTAAAAAATACTTTTTATGTTGGATAGTCTATTCATCGAAGAAAGCTTTATAACCTAGTCTTTTTTTAGATCATTTAAAAAGGAATGATCATGTCCAACATCTTTGTTAGGTTACTGAACTAGCAATGCAACTGCCAAAATGCCCTTTGCAACGTTTTTGACTGATACTTCACTCCTATTGGTAGCAGCGTGTCGTATAGCCTTAAGCTTTCCTCTATGAATGGCCTATCGGACTCGAATTTTTTTTTTCAATTCGAACCAGAAGTTACAGAGATGAACGCCTTCATACAATCAAATTACTCAGCTGTATAACATCAGTATAGTGTATAATGCTAGCACAGCAAATTGCAATAGTAGCAGATAAAACTGGCAAATAGCACATATTTACAGAGCATCGATAACATTGACTGTTCTTGGTCTCTGTAAACCCGGTGTCGGTCAGTATTTCACACATAAATCAATCATAGTTTAGGCAGCCTTAGGGTGTGTTACTAACGAACGTCAAAAACGTATGTTAATTTTTAAACTGACTTTCAAAAAGAAAGTTCCAAATTCGAATTTTACATGTAAAGTCGACTACATATAATATACCTTAAGTATAATAAAACACACAGAAATAAAAATATTTTATTGGTTCAATTGGTGTTCCCTGTTTTTTTAATGATATTTTTACTTTCAGTTCTCTTATTATGGCACTTACATAATATATTCTGCGAAAACTTCACACTATAACTATTCAGTTCTTAGGATGCCAACATATCTTTTCTAAACCTGCTTGAATTTTACTTTGTTGGTCGAATTAGATATATTATAGTTTAAACAAACCACTTTTATTACAATTCGTTTATTGATCGGCCATTAC
>DWAJ01005683.1:0-11221 GCA_018238005.1 Eurema mandarina | reverse complement strand
AAAATTGAGATTGTTTGAGTGAAACGTTTCCCTTATCGACCATAGGGACATCGGTGTCCCAAAAAATTCCAAAAAAACTATAATATTTTAATGTGTTTTGATTTGAAAATTATTTTTTTATAGACCTTATAAGTCAATATAAATAGCTAAAATACTTGCATAAGGTCTCATAACCTTATGGTCCTGAAAGGGCTAAAGGCGTTTTGCTTTTAGAAAAGTTTTATTAACTCTGCTCTAGTGTAAGTTACTCGTAACAGTCCTAGTTTTCCAATTACATAGCATAGTGCAACTCAGTGGCGAACAATACTGACATAAGCTGAAGCTAATAGAAACGTGAATTAGTTTTCAAATGCATCACTAAAGTGCAAGCGTTGATAAACCTAGTTTTCCATTTAGCAAATTAGCATAGAGTCTGGTCTAGTGCCCTATATGTATTTGGAGAACTAGGACTGAAAATCATCATAGAGTTAGCAATAACCATATTTATGTGGAAATAAACTGAATAAAAGAAATAAACCTACATTATTTTTTAACACAGGTTAATATTAAATAATAGGTATATTCCTTAAGGAAACGCTATCTACGGTCTACCTAAAAAAACTTGACTAATATAGTGATAGCGCCACTATGATCTGTGAAACATTTGTTGATTATCTTTGAAACATTTAGAATCATAAACAATACGTTTCCGCAGCATGGTAAGGAACCACAAAACATGAAAAATGTCTGAAAGCTCATTTAAATGTAAAATATATTAATACTATTCTAACACACGCATCAAGCATACTTTTGAGAATGTTCGATTGTCCGAAGCGTTGCTGTAGTTAAAACATTCAACATTAAGCATTATGTCGCATAATGCTCTAGAACGCTCTAGTGTATTATTGGAAAACTAGGACTATGTTCTATTAATATTGCGGAAATTTTATTGTTTATATAAAACATTCAATCATGCAAAGTAAATTGTGTATAGCAATAACATCTTACCCTAACTGGATAGCAAGGTATGCAATCACGTGGAGGTTTGTAACTTGGTAAATTAAGAATTGGACTACACATTTTTATGTAATATAAAAAATCTGCTTCAATTTTAAGACAATTTTTTATTAATTTATATCTTTAAATTTTACAAAAAATTTTGCTCTATATCACAACAAACATAATAAAAAATGACAATTAAATGTTTCCTAATTTTTTGAATATAATGCCATCAATGTTCTTCACTTTATACAAAAAAAAAATCTTCATTCAAGAAAAAGGGCTTACTTATATCCTAACTATATTTTGAGGTTCAAAGAAAAACAGCTATTTCACTGATTTTATCTAATAAATCTATAATTAATAATCTAAATTTAATTTCAAACCAAAAACTTAACATCAATTTATCAATTTCACCTGCGATATAAATTAAACGTCATGATAAAAAGTATCAGTAAAGCATTTTAAGCATAAAATTACGTTTAAATTATTAATTTAGTTTTTCATACCTCTCAAAAAGACTTTCTTTATTTCGGGCAATTATAGATGTAAAGTCTATGAAATGTATTTGTCTGTGGTTTGTCTGTTTGCTGCGACTGCCGTTTAAAAATAGAATGACAGTAGTAACCGTTAGGGAAGAAGTATGTTTTGAGTTAGATAGTTTGTGTATCAAATATTTTGTTATTTACGTTTTCATATGAGATGAGTTGTTATTATTTGTAATAAATAGATAAAAAATATTAATTTAGCTGTTTAAACTTAAAACAGTATGGGTAGTAATATTAGTAAGACTGAAAACGACACTACAATTATTAGGCCGCAAAAAAACGACTCGGACAAGGACATTGGCGGCAATCCTGATCCTCGTTCTCCAACTCCAGAAATAACACGAACTCCGGTGCAGGTATATAAATAAACAACACTTCGCATTAATGGTTTTGATCATGAATAACGCAATATTTTCACTTTTCTGTTACAACATAATTAAACATGTTCGTTGCAATTATATTTTCAGAATAAATCGGGATCAAAACATAATATAACTAAGAATGTGGACCTCAGGAAGACCTTTGAGAGCAGTAATTGTGAAAATAAATTAATTCATAATAATCCTATCCTCACGGCTGTAATTAAAAGTCATTTACAGTCATTCGATCCTAGATCACCCACTCAAGACTTTGAGAGAACTCCCATTGTTATTACTTCTAAAACTGACTTAAAAAATGATAAAAATATATTGCAAGGAATAAATAGCTGTGGCAGTCCTAGTCTCCAAAATGAAACTTTCGACAATAATAATGATTTAACTATAGATAAATTCAGTCCAGAATTAATTCCTAAAAATCTTTGTCATGAATTTTATGACTTAAGTCTTAATGAGAGTTTGAAGGATGAGCCACCACTTGGATCATCTACAGCATCAAATGAAACAATAGAAAAAAATATGTGTATTGAGTCACAAAAGCCAATGCAATTACTAGAGACAAATTTTGATTATGTGGAAGATGAAAAACTTGAAGAGAGTAATGACACAACAGATGAAAGCTTGCAGAAAAGAGCAGATTATGACTTAAAAAATATTCCACTATACGAAATTTTAAATATTGATCCTCGTTCACCTTCAGTTGGCATTGAGAGAACACCTATTGTTGTTTCAAAAAATGATGATAATTCTATGGAACATAGTGTTGAAGAAATGTCTGATGATTTACTAATTAAAGTTCTACAAAATACCAATGTTGAAATAGAACCATCAAGTAAAAATGACCAAACTTCTGAAGGCATTCATATTTATGAAGATGATTTAATTACATTGAATGATACTCCTAAAAAAACAAAATCTGCTAGCAATAGTGGTTCAAGAACTCCACTGTCATGTATGAAAAATAAGGCTGAGTCAAACCATGGCAGATCAAAGTCGGCAAACACTTTATATGACCCTAAAAGTGTTATTTCCAAAATACCTAAAAGAGCATCTCACATTCCTAGACTGAAATCTCTTTGCAAGCAAACAAAATTTATTTCAAGGGGCAGCAGTATTTCATTGAAAAATTCAGCTATCAGTGGAGATTGTGAAAACACTCCTCCACAGTCTCATCGTGACAGATGGGATAAGGAAAGCAGCATTGTTCTCTAATACCTGAAGTTACAAAAACTACACTTTGACAGTTTTATTAATATCATGACTAATTTAATAGTTTGTATGTTTCTTGAAAACTTAAAATATATAAAAATTTTAAAATTATTTTTTTTTTCTAAAGAACCTTTAAAATATAATGGTTACTAAAACTTTATAAAATATAATCATCCTGAACATCATTATTAAGAGAAAGTGGTATTCCACATCTTTTGTAAAATGTATTTATTAATATCATTGATATAATTAATAGATATTTATTAAGTGCAAATTTTTGAAGAAGGAAAAACACCTAATTAGAATGTCTTATAGGGGATTGCTGGCGGGTCTTATGTATTATTGCATTCACGCGCAACTGAAAAAACTATCTCTTTTTTTCTTGTTGATTTATCATTTATCTCTAACTTCTATCGTTTTGACTTGTAGTGAAATTTGTGCTGCTGTTGCTGTGCAGAACACTTCGGTTGTTTTGTAGGTGTATAACATATCTATTAAATATAATATCATTGATTAATCCATACTAATCCATACTAATATTATAAATGCGAAAGTAACTCTGTCTGTCTGTCTGTCTGTTTGTCTGTTACGCTTTCACGCCAAAACTACAGAACCGATTGTATTGAAATTTGGTACACAGATGGTCTAGAGCCTGAGCTAAAACATAGGCTACTTTTTAACTGAAAAAACGGGTTATAAGGGGGGAAGGGGGGGGTCACAGTTTATATGAAATTCCACGCGGACCGAGTCGCGGGCAACTGCTAGTATAATATAATAATAAAATAGCCTTTTATTCGGATTTCTTAGTAAAATACAGTACTTTTCAACTTAATACACTAACTCTTAAACTAAATAATATATTTTAAGAAATTATCTATTCCTTAGTCACCTTGCTTAGATCCGTTTGCCAATCGGCAAAGGCCTCCTCCAACCATTTTCCTTTTTTCATTCAGTCCTTTCCTGTGATGTCCCATTTTAGTTGTGTTAGCGAATTTGATATTTCAGGGTAAGTATAATAATAATAATAAATAATAATAAATACACTTTATTGCACACCAAAATAAGAAAAAAAATAACATTAAAAACAGCAAGAGAAAGAAAAACAGTACAAAAGGCGGTCTATTTATTTATTTGTTTATTTATTTATAAATTCTTTATTACATGTAAAAAAAACAACATTACAACATATACAAAAAAAGAAAAATACACATGTAAATGGCGGCCTTATGGCTGTAAGCCATTTCTACCAGGCAACCATACAGGAAAGGATAAATATGAACAGATTTGGTCTATTGTAAGTATATTGGGGATCCTACATATATTACATCATTTTTAGTGTCCTACTACATTATTAGTGCTTGCTGCGTCGCACCACATACAAATGAGTGTACAATTTGAAAACTGTGACTACTATGAGTGTTTAGATTTTTTGAAAAACTACAGAATGGGTTCGAATGACATGCAAGACTCTAGATTTATTAATTCCGGAGATATACAATACCGGTGTTACAACGGGAAAAGAAACTACATGGGTTAAACTAGTATTATAGTAGCATTTATTTATTCATTAAAAGAAAAAGTGACACGATAATAATTTTTAACTAACAACCTTAGAAGGCTATCATACTATGCATATATTATCATCTAAACAATTAAATTGTCAAATACAATATTTACCATATAAAATAAACATCTGAAAAAATCACTTTACATTTAGAGTAAAGGCATTTAGTATACAAATTTGAAACAAAATTATTTTGTTAAAATAATTATAAAAATCATCACTTGGTATAATTACTGGTACTTATAAGGAATCTTTTCTTTGTTTCCAAGTTACGACTAAGTATAACAGACGTCCATTTTTTCGAAGATGTCCCTCTGAACACTTGGTGATCTTCTTTGTGTTACCAGTAGGGATGTTATCAATATAGAATATCGGACACGGATACGAATAGGGACACGGATACGGGTATAAGTAAGATTTCGGATATTGTTAGTACTTGTACCAGCCAATAGGTGGCGGTAGTTTACAGCCTACTCGCGCTATTAGTTTGTAATGCAACTAGATATAAGTTCAATTTTAAAACTATTAAAGTTCTGTTCACTGGGTTTTGACTTTCATTAATGAGTTAGCAGTATCTGTCCCGGGATCCTAACAGATATGGATATTGTAACGATATTATTTCGGATGATCCGTTAATTCGATTAATTTCAGTTACGAATATTTTTATGGAATTTCAAAAGTACAATACAAGAAGAACTTAAATTGTTAATAGAATTAGCTAGACATAACGCGTCTCAATTAGCATCTGTCCCCGAAACGGTTACGGAAATTTTAATAATAATCAATTAATATTTTCTATATCCGTTAGTTTCGATACGGTTATTTTTGATATAGAATATTTGATATTTTCATTTAAGGATACGGATATTTTTACAATTTATTGTTCAGCATTTCCGTACTACTGGTTGCCTTTAAGAAATCACTAATAGTGATAAGGCCGCCAATTGTCAAAACATTTTTATGCTGTAAATTTTCATTTTTCTTTTAGTTTAAGGTGTATTCTTTTGACAATAAATAATTTTTATTATTATTATTATTATTATTTGTATAGTATATCCGATTACGAATATTTATTATATCGGATATCGGATATCGAATACTTTTATTTACTGTTACGGAGATCTGTTACATTACTGGGTACCAGCAGCGTGGCTTTCTTTTTCAAATTTGCGTCACTCCGCAAAAGTTTAAGTGAATTTGTTAGCGTTACATTGTGTCCTAGTTTTTGCCTATTTGCTAATACTTTTGTTATTCGGTCATTTTAAGTTTCATTCAAAGGTGACTGACTGACATAGTGAACTATCAACGCACAGCCCAAACCACTGGACGGATCGGGCTGAAATTTGCCATGCAGGTAGATGTTATGACGTAGTCATCCGCTAAGAAAGAATTTTGATCAATTCTCCCCTCAAGGGGGAATATGAATAGGGGATGAAATTTTGTATGAAAATCCACCCGGGTGGAGTCGCGGGCAACAGCTAGTAGTATATAATAAAGTCACTTTCTTCTCTCTGTCCATATGTATGGTTACATATTTAAAACTAAGAATTTTCATGCGAATTTTGATCGGATAGAATAATTCAAGAGCATGGATGTAGGATTACATTGTCCGGTGTCTGAATATTTGAAATATACGAATAAAAAATTAAAAAAAGATTTCTATTATATCATATAGGTAATATAATATGTATTTCTTAATTTACACCACATACTTATTTCATACTAGCTGTGCCCGCGACTTTTCCCGCGTAGAAAAGTGACTTTGGGCAGCATTTTTGAAAATGCCTAACCCGCGCCAACAAAAGTTCAGCAAGTTCAACGTGATTCTTTTGAATTGCCATAACTTTTTTATTTATCAACCGGTTGACATAAATTAAACACTAAATGTTAAGTGAAGCTTACTACAATATATCATTGACCCCATATAGTTAGGATGAGCCGTTTCTGAGATTAGCGTGCACAAACAAACAGACAAAAATTCCAAAAATCATTGTTTTGGATTCTATTGCGTTAATAAAGGTCTCCTACAATATTTTTTCCCATATATTTTCCATGTACAGACAGGGACTCGTAACGTTTTTATTATACGTTTATTTATGTTTAGATAGCTCAGCTTTATACACAACAGCTTTCCTGTAAGAGATCGCTACTAGTGATAAGGCTGCCTGTTGTCGATACATACTTACTCTTTTAGTGTGCTTTTTACTTTATTTCTAGTTTTAAGTTGTTAGTAGATGTATATGTATTTTTTATATAATCTATTGGTGGAAATAGCATGAAACTTTGCGCAGTAGTTTTTCAGTATATCACGAACTTTATATGTATGTAAGTATGTACATAGATTACTCACACACAAAGCAGGTAGGCGTTATCAGGAACCGACACTGTCAAATACGCATTGAGTGCTTTATATCGATAAATAATTAATTTACATGAAATATGCACATTTAATACAAATACAATTATTGAATTTAAATATTTGCTATTATTTCCGCAAATTTGCGTTGCCAGATAGACCTTCGTTTGTTATCTGTTATGACGGAAGGGATTTTATAATTTTAGGTGTATCTATGGTACAGAGAAAAAAAAGTTGACAGTATTTTTGAAAATTGTTCCATCAGTTTTATTTTATCCTTTTTTATGGTTACGTCACGAACACCCCGATCGATAAATATAATTAATAATGTCAATATGTATTTACTAATTTCAATCTTATATTTAATTCCGCAAAAACAAAGCTAGCCTTGAAAAATATGAAAAATAGGATAATGTTTTACAGGAACCAATTTTTTACGCGGGTTAATTTAGATAAGTTATTATAAAAAAAGTTACAGATTATATGAATTTATATATTTATATATTATATCTATGCAATTTGAAAAAGTTAAATTATTTTTTATTTAAAAAATGGAATAGTGCGTATAGGAGTGAGTAAAGAAACAAAAGATACTTTTTTAATCTAAGGTTAATTACTCACGAAAAAGCTCGGTTTTCGGAAGTAAAAAATATTAACACACGATGATTAAAGAAAGGTGATAAAAAAAACGTCTAAAGGATTTCAAACAGTACGCGGGGAAATTTGCGGAAACGAATGCTTTCTGGTAAACGATTTTATTAGCAGCAAAGGACGAGACGTGAATAAATTAACTAGATCTAATTAATATCAAGGAATGCGGGGTGCTTTCAGAAGTCTTCAAGGTTCGTGCGTCCAGCAGTTGTGTTAGTAGTCGTCGCGCACATAGCCTTAGTGCACGTGCCAGAGACAACCTATAAAACTCTTTAGAGGTTGTACTCTATAATCTATAGAGCCGAATCGAATTCGAAGTTTGAAAAAAAGTCGAATCGAGTCGTTTTGACATTTGAATTCCGCGCGTGATTTTTTGGCGGGATTTAGTTGTGTTTGCTCTTTGTGTTTTTTTTTATACGCAGTCTGTGGGTGAGTTTTATTTTTTTTTAATAGTAATGTTGCGTGCTGTTGTGTAATTTTTAAATAATATAATGTGAAGGAAATTAATATGATGAAATATAAATAAATTAATATAAAATGAACTAGCTGCTATTTTTGTATTTTGTAAAAATAAATTACTGTAAATCATTTTTCGACTTTGTCAGTGAAAGAAAAGGTTTATTAATATAGTTTGGTAGATATAAATTATGTATTTTATTTTACATACAACATATAATGTACAGGAACCCGTAAGTTGATGTTCGATACTGAATAACCAATTTAATTAATATTATTACGTTATACTAGCCGCTCCCGCGGTTTTATCCGCGTAGTTCCCGTTCCCAGGGCAATGCCGGGATAAAAATATCCTAAGTTTTAATCTAGGGTATCATCTATCTAAATACCAAATTTCAACGAAATCGGTCCAGCCGTTTTGCCTTGAAAGAAAGACAATCATACAGACAGACATACACTGTCGCATTTATAATATTAGTATGGATAAATATATTTTTTATAAAACACAGTGCTTTGTAGTATACAACTTCAAGGTATTTCGTTTTTCTTCTCTTGTAAAAAATAGTCGAATCATTTATTTATAGCAAGCCTTTACTTGAGTTATTTAAAGAATTTATTGTACATTCGTATTTCAAAATAAATTCATGAAAAATTTTACAGCTAGAAGGAGAACAGATGCATATATAAAAGGCAACCTTATCGCTAAGTTTCAATTACTGCCAGGCAACCTAACCCTTACGTCAGAGGTGTTAGCCGTTGAAACACACTTAAATAATTCAGATTATTTTTATCATTAAAAAGGATTTGATACTAGGACCAAAAAAAAATATTCGAAAGGGTTTGATATTAGAACTAAAAATTCAATTTTTAAAAGGGATATTGGTTTTAAAAATTTTGTCTTTGTAATTGAATGAAATTGGGCCTAAAATTTCTTAAGCAAATTGGTTATATTGTCAACCGTAAAAAAAAGTTTTTCAAAAAATATATCTAGACGCACAGTGAGTAAAAAACTGTCTGTCTATCTACTGTTATAGACAAAAACATTTGACCCTAGTAAACTGCTTAGCACAATTAGTAACAATATAAATATTTCCTGATTTTGTAATTACATAGTAAATACAATTATTGTCGATATTATTGGCCATTGTTCCAGATAAAATTATTATAAAAATTATAAATGTATGTACCTAATACATAATTTAATTTTACAGACATAATGTAACTTAATCATTGATTATTATGAGAATGCTTAGTTTTTTAAGTACGAGATTTTAGTCATAGCTTCGCTCGCATTGAATAAATTAAGTAAATATAAATAAATAATAGAAAGTAGCCTATGTCAGTCTGATACCTCCAAGAATATGAGTCCAAAATCAGACCAGTTGGGTTTTATGAAATCATAATATCCCTTCTTTCGTATTAAGTAAGGCTTAACTTAAACTTAAATAAAAAACTATTTGTGAAGATTATTTTAAACAATAAAATATTGTATTCAAAAGCCAAAAATTCTAAGATACCATCATAGGATAGTTTAAATAAAAGCAAAATCTTATAATATCGGTTGGTAAACGATTAAGTTATCGCGAACATGTAAAAGTATAACAAAATATAGAATTGAGACACCTTTTACATATTATGGACAATTATTTTATTGTATACTTATTAAGAAAAGTTTTGACATTTCACGAAATGACGAAACCTACCTAGCGATTTTGTTTTGTTTATGAAATACAAATAAATATCGTACATATTATAATATACGTAAGTACAATGTACACGCATACATACATATAGTTACAATATACACCTGGACAGCTTTAAGCCAATAATAACCAATTAGGCAAATACAACTGAAACGAATGAAAAACTCAAAAAAATTGAATATTTCATTGCTACTTACATAACAAAATAAGTATAATTAGTGTCTGACGCAATATTAATTAAATAAAACATGTATTTCTTTATTTATTTAGGTGTTCCAGCAAGCATATTAATTAATTCTTTTTCTATACGTCTTACATTTACGATACATACAATTCGTCTTGTGGTTTCGCTTGTATTTCCTCCGTAGCTGTTGCCCGCGACTTCGTCCGCGTGGACTTTGATATAACTCCGCCTGTCTGTCTGTTACGCTTTCACGCCAAAACTACTGAACCGATTGTAATGAAATTTAGTACACAGATGGTCTAGAGCCTAAGATAAAACATAGGCTACTTTTTAACTGGAAATAAGGGTTATAATATCGGGGAAGGGGGTTGTCAAAGTTTATATGAAAGTCCACAGTATGACAGTCCAACAGATAGTAATATATAAAGCAGTCTTTAAGATTATTTTTATATATGTCATTTTATAATTAGACCGAATTCTTTTTTACTTTATAAAACCACACACAAACATAAATAAACAAAAGTTAATTTAAGAAGACATCTTTAATCTTTAACAATATAATTTATTGCAATAATAGTTTCCGCATACATAATTATTTATTAGAATGATAATAAGTTCAACACATGTTTTTCACAGTATGTATTAAAACATCTCGATATGTTTATAAAAACACGGCCGTTACCGTTTATATTTATTAAATATTTCAACAAGGTCGGCCATTTTCGATATTTTGTATATATCTTGTAATGGACCTTCGATTTTATAGATTTGCGCTTAAAATTAATATTATTAGGTAATTACGAATTCTTACGGGTAATGTGTATTTTTATGGTAGGTTCGTTTCCGGTTGCTTTGATAAAAAGGGAGGGAGAAGATGATGGAGAATAGCTGTAAATGAGAAAGAAATAACAATTATTACGGCATGAGTTTCTAATCTATATACTAATATAATAAAGCTGAAGAAATTGTTTGTTTGTGAACGCGCAAATCTCAGGAACTACTGGTTCGAATTGAAATATTATGTTTTTATTTGAATAAACCGGAGAAGGTTTTAGGCTACGCTATCACGCTGCGACTAATAGGAGTGAAGAAATATTGAAAAAAGAAATCGACGGGGACGAAGTCGCGAGCAACGGCTTTACTAGCCGTTAATAAGATTTTACATATTTGCCTTTATGTATGTTTAACCAGTCTA
>DWAJ01005682.1:0-11222 GCA_018238005.1 Eurema mandarina | reverse complement strand
GTATTTATGTAATATGTATTGTATATTATCTAGTTGTATACCTTATGTATTTATATGTACTCGCGAATCGACTTTAATTTTCTTATTTTATCCTATACCTGGTTGCCTGGAAGAAATGGCTTACAGCTATAAGGCCGCCTTTTACATGTGTCTTTTTCTGTATTTTCCTTTTTATATATTATGTTATGTTATAATGTAATAAAGAATTAATAAAAAATAAATAATAAATAAAAAGACCCAACCCCATGTCAGATTTGTTTATGCATTTAACATCAGTCGGGCTCTTTTAAAATTATAAAGTATAAGTAGTTATTACAATTTGAACCAAACAAACAAAATCATTCATCTTTGTCTATTTTTAAGGACTATTTTCATAATCCTGAGTCAATATAAACAGAATTCACTTAACCAAAACTTGATTGGAAAATATAATTTGCATACAATTTTTAATATAGAAAATTCTCGTCGGCAACAATTTTGCAAGCGAAGGATCTCGTTAAAAAAGGGTTAAAGAAAAGTCGAGGTTATTGACCCATTTGCGATATCGGATCGCGGAAAATTAAAGCGAAATTAATTAAACCAAGTTTAAGTAACGGCTTGCTTATTACTTTAACGGAACGAGCTAACGACCCTTTAAATTCAATTTTGTAATAACTTATTAATAATAAACCATGTTTTTAAGTTTTACAAGTTTACTTATAAATACTAGTATCTAGATACTAATAATTTTAAGGGGTACATTTGTTTTATTATTGTTTAATATCATTATCATTATTCTCACGACTGCGTTTTCTATGGACCCGTAGTGATACCACCCCGGGGAAGCCTGCCCAATATAGCATAACCTCACAGCTCTACGACCTTAAGAATTAATCATTAATGAGTAGGTCTAATATAGGAAATAGGCTCCGAAATTCACTGAAAGATTTGCATAACACTGTTGGATTATATATCCATGTGACATAGTCTTATTTTAACTCTTATGAAAAACTTCTAAATCTATAAGGCGAGTCTAGTGTCACTACAATATACTAGACATAAAACTCACCTTGTATGCTTATCGTAAAACAGGTGTTCAAATGTTTACCGAAAAATCTATATGGGCATAGTCACGTAGCAGACGTGACACAGCATTTCAGTTTTTACGACAATCGCTTCGTAAAGGAATAAAGCACATGAGGATTGTACAGCTTATAATATACTAGAAATTTAAGGGGTTGTATGTATAATATATAATTTATAGGGGTATAAACATGAAAAATATACTCAATATTTTTTTCTAAGTCCTTACTTATGTAGCTTACTATAATAAAATAAAATAAAAGCATTGTCCTAATTGAAGTAAGCGGCCACCAATATACATATATAGAGAATCAATTAGTACCGTTACTTTGTAGAACCGGAATTAAATTGTTCTCTTTCGAAGGATTATCTTCTTGCGTTACTGCTGCAAATAAACACATTAATTTACCTAAGATGATAATATATGTGCCTGAATACTGGATATCAATGATTATATACTACATACTAGCAAATTTTACTTATAACTTGCAATATATATATGAGGGTGATATCTTGCAGGTAATAGCAGCTCTGGCTGTATCATTGGCACCGTTCTCAGCTGGTCTGGGGAAAGGGTACAGCTCGCCAGCGATAGCCTCGCTGCAAGGACCTGGGAATGGAACCAGGCGAGACTTTCAACTGACAGATCAGCAGGCTTCGTGGCTGGCTTCACTGTCTTTCCTAGGTGAGACGACACTTCTGATACATAGATTTTGAATGATCAATTAATACGTCTAAAGGTCAAAATATTATATTGATAAGATGTCAGGTCATTTTAGGGGTATTGAAAAATTGTGTACCAGAGGCTCACAGTTTTATGGATAGTATTTAGTACAATACGAGAGTTGGTAAAATATTTTAGTCTGTAAAAGGTCCACGACTTATTGCAGACGTTACGTTTAGTGAAGATGTAAGATGTAAAGTTAATGGATTAACTGACGCTATGTATAAACTTTTATGATAGGCTATTTATCGACCAGAAAAATATCATTTAAATTCGACTCAATAGTTTTCGTGCAGCAAGAAAATTGAACGAGAATGAGTGGGCCTTCTCCAACGGCTATAATCTGGAAGTCTTTAAGATAAGGTGAATAGGTTTCTTTAAGCGCCTCGCTTACCATCAAGCGACCGCGATTAGAAATAATGTGGTCTTTACCTTTCTATTCTACTCCATTTCTCTGGTATTCCAGGAGCTCTATTCGGTGGAATGGCCGGTGGTGCCGCAATGCGTCACGGCCGACGCCGCGTGCTCTCGCTAGCTGCAGCCCCTTGCAGTCTCTCCTGGCTGCTAACAGTACTGGCCACGTCAGTCAGAATGATGTGTATCACCGCGTTCCTTGGAGGATTCTGCTGTTCCATCCTTACTATGCTGTCACAGGTAACGTACATCTCAAAACTTGAACAGTGATATAAAAATGTCACTGTAGCCCGCGACATCACTGGGCTAATGAGTCTTAATATCTTATGATCACCCCAGGCTTTAGAGCAAAGTTCTGGGTAGCACTGCATTGGTTATTTTTCTCGCTTCATCCGGAGAGCGTCCAGATCGTCTCACCACTTCTTAGTATAAAAAAAATCACGTCACCAAAAACCATCGACCGTTGTACACAGAACTCTTAAATCAATTGCAAAGTATTAGGTATTAGTTCTTTATCTTAATCTTAATCTAGTTATCTGTTATTTGTGCAAGAGGATAAACTTAATTTCTGACTGGACATAATTTTCTAGTAATCTTTATACTTCTATGAATTTTTCTATTACGTTATATTCTATATTATCTGATAAACAAATTACCAACAAAGTAAGCATTTCTAAGTTGTAAGTTTATTCAGAACCAAATATATCACATGTTCTAATCATAGTCAGTGAATTCTTGGACATCCGCGACATCTTTATTGTCCGGCCTTGATCTCGTTTTCATAATGATACTGTAGAAAATGGCTCAAAATTAAAAGCGATAACTTGCACTCCCGTCTTCATAATTATTGAACATAAAACTTCTGGAAATTTCTAAAATTCCTTTACGACGTCTCGTTGACTAATTTCATAAAAGTCTTCAAAAAGGGAAAGTTTTACAAGGCTTATTAAGATTGTTATTTAGAGAAAGCCGAAGTCATAATTTCATTCTTGAAACTTTGTGTTATTTACTGAAATTCCACGAATAGATATAGCTTTATTTAAAAAGTTTTCCTTGTGCATTTTATAGCAGCTCGCTTGTCATTGTATGGTTAACATTTTCGTTATTCACTTTCGTAAGCTACTGATGATTCGTAAGCTGCTAATTATTTTCATTAAATTCAAGAACTTTTTACTCTATATGAAGGATATACTAGAATAAATCAATAATTTTAAAATTTATTTAATATTTTATCCATACCATTTCATTTTCAGGTGTACATAAGTGAGATATCAGTACCGGACATTCGAGGTTGCCTCAGCGCCGTGTTAAAAGTGGTCGGCCATCTTGGAGTTCTGTTCAGCTTCACTATAGGAGCATACTTGGATTGGCAACAACTGGCTTTGTGTATATCAGCTGCACCGTTACTGCTATTCTGCACCGTTCTATACATCCCGGAAACTCCAAGCTATTTAGTACTTATCGGGAAAGACGAAGAAGCATACAAGAGCTTGCTTTGGCTACGTGGACCGAACTCCGATGTTGCTCAAGAATTGGCTACTATACGAACCAATGTTTTAGCTAGCAAGAACTTTAGTCAACGACAGAGTCAAATGTCTAGCGGACAGCTTATAACCTCTCTAGATGTGAGGACTATGAACCGCTTACTCGGTCCTATACTAGTGACATGTGGTCTAATGATGTTCCAAAGATTTTCTGGGGCACACGCGTTCTCATTTTACGCTGTGCCTATTTTCAGGAAAACTTTCGGAGGTATGAATCCTCATGGAGCGGCGATAGCGGTATCCTTTGTGCAGTTACTGGCATCCTGTCTCTCCGGCTTGCTCATAGACACGGTCGGTCGTCTTCCATTACTAATAGTCAGTTCGGTTTTAATGTCTATGGCTTTAGCCGGGTTTGGTAGCTATGCTTACTATGAAGAGGTTCACAGAAACCAAAGAATTCAAAATGTGATGTTCCACCAGACTGTAGGGCAAAATGATTGGATTCCTTTACTGTGTGTGCTGGTTTTTACGATTGCATTTTCGTTGGGAATGAGTCCTATATCCTGGTTGTTGATCAGTGAGTTGTTTCCATTGGAGTATAGAGCTTTCGGCAGCGCTATGGCAACAGCATTTAGTTATCTTTGCGCGTTCGTTGGAGTGAAAACTTTTGTAGATTTTCAACAAGTGTTAGGGCTGTATGGAGCTTTTTGGTTATATGCGTCTGTCAGTGTTGGGGGTCTTTGTTTCGTGGTGTGCTGTGTCCCGGAGACTAAGGGAAGGGATTTGGATGAAATGGACCCAAACTACGTCCAAAGTTTGAGCCCGAAGAGGTAAGAAAACACTGCCGATGTTCTTTACGTACTCCTTTACTTTAAGTGGGTATATTGCGTTTAAGATTTGACGTTGAGTTTAAAAACTATTAAATCTAGGTTAACCCCCGTTCGATTTTAAGTATATTTCTTTAAATAATTTGAAATATTTTTTATTGTTAGACAGAAGGATGTTTGATATTAATTAGATAATATAAACTACTCGTGTCCACTGCAAAATTTTGGCTGTGCGAAATAAATTTAATACTGTCATTTTCAAATCTACAAGTTTAAATAATACTCTCATAGTTAATCTACATATCCTAAGTCATATCCCTCTTTACGTTAACAGTATTTCCTTGATAATAAATACAAAAGAACAACATGTATGAGAAAATTCATTGGTAAATGGACATTTGTATATAATCCTCAAAATGGCGGTCCATATAAAATGCGTATTTTTAGCAATTATTCAATGATCTTACGATTCACATAATCTATTTTAACAATTAAAGATATTACTTTTAATAGCTCAATTAGGTCAAATATTGAAACGTGGGCATACGTATAATGTCTTATTAAAACTATACTTATGAATAAGGAATAATATTGCGTTTTACCCTGTCCTACGAAATCTATTTTATCGAGCTTTCAATCTATGACACGACAATAAGTAATTAAGACAATAAAATTTAGACAGTAGGCTTATAAAATAATAATATACTATCGATCTACTTAGATATATTATATGAAAATAATATTCTTCCAACCACGCCTAAGAACAATTTAATATTAGGTACCCGATGTACTTGAGGTATGATTACCTGCTTTTCATGTACTACCTATATTGTACGAAAATTGTGAAAAAAATACATCTAAGAAATAGTTTTTTGTCTTGTAACACCACCACGATCGAGTGTTTCTTCATGATTTTGACTTTGACTTTGAATTTAGAATTTGACTTTTACTTTTATTTTGACTTCGGCTTCGGTTTTGATATTTATAAAACAAAAGTCGCTTTGTATGCTTAAATCATTAAAACTACGTAATCGATTTTCATGCAGTTTTTTTTATCAGATAGAGTGTTTCAAGAGGAAGTTTTGTCTATAATAAATGCGGCGTAAAAAAACTTCACTTCTCAAAACAACCCTAGTTCAAAAATATTTAAAAGACCTTAACAAAATTGGACCAATACAGAGTTTTAAATTTATTTCTTAAACAACAATCTTAATAATGTTATTTATTTGAAAATTCTATTCATAGCATATTTGTTAAAAAAATTAAAGTATTTAAAAACTGTTTTATTTGAAAATGTTAATTATATGCTCAGTTTACACACAGGATGCAAAAGACTTAACTCCGAATATTTGACGGTGTGTAAAAAATGGACTTTTAAAAATTGGATTTCTATTTTGTCCACATTGACTTTTTAGCTTTTTTAGTTCCTGTAAGCATGCTATATTACTGTAATGCAGTAATTTATCATTTATTTATTTTTATAAAGCCGTAAAACTATATAAATAAAAATGCAGTAATGTATTCTAAGCATATTGTCAGCGAGAGACATTACCACGCGCCCCACGTAGGCATGCGCGTACGAACACTACGGCATCCATCGCTGTTTTAGAAATAAGAATAAATTTTAAAACATCAAATAAATTTTAGTCCAAGAAAAGATAGCTTTTAATACGAATTTCAGATAAAAGCTTGAATTTTTTTATATAATGTACTTTGAAAGATCAAGCCGTATAATTTTGATTTTAGCCAAATAATGATGAATATCATTTTGATGTTTCCCTAAATTAAAAAAAAGTTTTTTGTTTTTTTTTTATCACAATTTCTCGTGGATGGATTTAAAAAAGACTTTCACTAGTCGATTACGGTTCTTTTAAAGTACATTATATCAAAAATTCAAGCTTTTATCTCAAGTTCGTATTTAAAGCTCTATTTTGTTGGACTATTTACAAAAATCTGCGTCAGGATCAAGTAAAAAAACTAAGCTGTACGGTTTACTGTTTTACTTTTCGGACTTAAGTCTTTTACACATATAATAAATCATAGCTTAAAAAATGAAATCTATTTCAAACAATTCTATTCCAACTACCTACCAACAATTAAATAAAAAAAATTCGAATATTTAATGTAAATATAATATTTAAATGGAGGCCTAGAACCTACTAATATATTATAACATAGTTTTATTTGTTCCTTAGCGTAGGATATCTGCTAAAACTATTCCAAATATTATACCAAAATGAAATCACAATCTTATAAGTAAAATAGACAAATTAATAGGTTGTGAATTTATACATTTTCTAGATTTTTATAATAAAACTTATTAATTCTATCGACAATAATGTCTTAACGGTTCCAAGTCATTTAGCCATGTTGCTTGCTTATTAGTAGGTAATTAGTATGGAAATATATGTATATTTCACAATAAGGTATATGCGCTTGTTTTTCAATATTTTAAACGCTTCTACGAGTACTACGAAAAATTTAAACCATTAACTTTATAAAATAAATTAAAATTACTGTTTTTGAGCGACTTTAACGAAAGTGACATTATAGTTTTATAAACGAATTAAATGATCGCGAAACGGAAATTCGTTCAAAGACTTTACTTGAAGTCGTTTCACGTACCGACAAATAAATTACATAGAGTATTTTGGCGTCAATTCGTGTTTTGAAAGTGGGAGGATTTTTTTTTCGGAAAAAAATAATTTATTTATTTAATTGTAATATATTACAGTAACAATTAAACAGGTACGTTTTTGTTCCAATAAAGATGAGGTATCTACTACTACTAGAAATGGTACTAAAAAAATGGTTTATTTTTGAATTCAAGTGTACAAACCCTATTGATTTGTAAATAAATTTGCATTGACCATAAATTTACTATATTGAATTATTTTTTAAATTAATGCCAACAGAACAATAATGATTTTTATTTGTGGTTTTAAAAGCCTAGCCAGTTCTCTGTGAATGCTTTCCCTACAGTTATTATTAAAAAAAATCACAAAGAAATGAATCTCTGTTCTTTACCTTAATAAATGAAATGGTTAAGTCATATTCAAATGTAGGTAAAAAAATATTTAATTCTTCTAACATCTGTTGCGAATACACAAACAGCTTAACTCTATTATTAATTAAATAAAAGAGACTTCTAGATATAACCAAAAATAAAGGAATACGTTTAACGCAAAAAGAGACGCAAACCACTACATTATTATGGTTTAATCTTTATTACAATGATGTTATAGTTAATAGGTATGTTATACACCAACGAATCAACCAAAAAAAGTGAGACAACAGAGTATCTACTTCGAATGCAACCGTCGTCGATATTGAAAATTTTTGATACTGCTAACCGAGCTTTGAGACTTAATATACTCTAATAAAGAATCGGATCGCACATCAGTGTATCGGAATGTTATCGACATCGTTTATGTTTGGAGTAGAGCTTCAGCTGCAACACGCATACAGAAGTAAAAACGATAAGAAAGAGACGAATGATAAAACCAAGAAGAAAAAAGGAGATAGTTAGTTTTGACAGTTGCGTGCGAATGCACCGGGAACCGATCACCTAAAGATAAGTCGACTTAATTAGGATGTTTTTGCGTCTTTAAAATTTTGCGTTTATAACATATCTATTTAATATAATGTCATTGGTTTATTACGTAAATTTAGCCGTAGACAACGCCTAGCCTTTAGCTTGTGATGTGTTAGCGTGCCTATTTAATATAATTCCTTTAGACTAGACAATATTATTATTATATAGAAAGGTATCTGATTATAAGAATAAAAATTTGGTCAGAAAAGGCGTGATTTGTCGTTTTTTGCGTGAGTTTTTCGCATAACCTATAGGCTATATTGCATACGAATGAAACAGTTTTGTTACGATGTATTTATAAAATATGTAAATAGTTTTATTAGTAATTCAAATACAATTCGCCCATTATGTATTTCTAGTTCTTTAAGTTGGAAACCATTATAAACAGGTAATAACAAATCAAAGACGAGTTGTTATTTTATTTAAATTGTATTATAAAAATTGTTTTTAATATACCTAAGTCTAAAAGCCTAAAACTGCAAGAAATCCTTTTTATTAAATAAGATTAAACGCGATTAAAACGACTTATCGTCTTTTAAATTCAACATAATCTTATGGTACGTTGTGAAATGACAGTAAAATAATATTTTTAACAAACTGCCAGTCAATCATACATGTGAAACATAGATGGCGCTGTTATATAGAATTAGTTTTATGCAGTTAAATTATATTCAAATCTATATAAACTGTTTATTTTATCTATAGATACGTATTTCGTTATATTTTCATATTTGTTATTGTATTTAAATTATTTTATTACTGATATTAACGAAAAATTATTTTGAAACGAACATTATAATAATATTATTAATAGTTCACAAATGTATATTTATTATTCTGAAAGTCAAAAAATAATATATAAGGTAGATAATTAATATAGAACGGCTTTAATTAGCTTAGTGTTTTTATTATGGTATAGATTCTATAAAATTGTGTGAAAATGCTTTAGAAGTGTTCTTTAAAAATTGTATTTTATGAATGGGTTAGAAGAAATTTGACAAGTATTTTACATCATACTTTAAAGTGAACCGCTTGTATTAAACATATTATTAAAAATATTATGTCTTATCTTCATATAAAAGCTTTATATATGAGTAAAATACTTTGTCAAATTTCCTGAAAAACGTAGAACGATGACAATAATACCATGACAATAATATATTTAAAGGAAATGCACTTCACATGATTTTAAATATAAATTCAAAGCTATTAAAATTTTATTCTAGATGAATCGTGTAATGCTGACATGCCTAATAAATAGATTTATTTGTAAATGTGTTTTATTCAAGTTAATTTTATAAACTTTTAAATATTATCTCTTTAAAATATTCTGCTAATATTATAATTTGTAAGAGAAAGTATGCCAAAATGTTAAATAGATCTTTGTAACTCTTTCACGTAGTAGGAAGATTTTACCAACGAGCATACTTAACAGATGAATAAATAATTTAAAAAAATGTTATATGACAAAGCATAAAAACAATAATTAACAAAATTGACAAAAGTGCCATCTACAATATTAATGCAAAACTAATAAACATTTCAAAGTTTTAAAAAAGCGCCATCTATTATTAAAGTTGTGACACTTTTTTGTTTCGGATTCCTTAGAAATTCAAAAACTGCCCAGAGGCTGTTACGCTAAAAGGTTCTGAAGTTTAATACATACTATGGATTTTTTTGATAGTGAAGGTTATTAGATAGATTAATAAAGTATTATAATAAGGAGTCCGTTTGATATACACCTTTTTAACTTTAAGCGTATATATAAAAAATCATCAAAGTAGACCATATATTGAACTATGAATAAAAATTATAGTGGCTAAGATAAGACTTACTGGTTTTAAGCTAAACAGGCAAAACTTAGAAGTGAGCGACACGCTCTTGGCCAGTTTTTAATTATTAATAATTGTTTAAGGAAAAAACATTGCTGTGTACTTAAATGATAATACTGTTATCAAAAATTATGCCAGTCATCTATTTTTAAGAAATCTATTTTTAAGAAAAAACCGTATAAAGGTATTCTATGAAGTAAAAATTTCCATGTCGAATTTAAGCTACGGACATTCAAATATAAAACTTTACTTATATTAATATTATAGTCTCAATTGTTTTTGTCGTTACATCCAGTGTTTTGTGGAAAGACCGTGGGTTCGATTCCCACACCAGAAAAATAAAAGTCATAAGTTAGATTTGTATCTTATATGTAGTATGTATGTATGTATAATACATAGGGTATTTAGAAAAGGTCGTTATCTAGGTGCCATAACAAAAGTACGCTTAGAGAAGAACTAGATGGCGTTGTTCTAAAAAAGCTTCACAGCAATTAGTTAAACATTACACACATATTTTTATTTCCTTAATGTTTGGTGTTATCAAAAACGTAGCTTAAAAGATAAACCCACACGTAACTTGAATATTATTTTTACAATGTTTTTAAACAAACTTTTGCAAGTCATCTATTTTGATCTTGTTTCATAACTCATATGAGTCGCCAAATATGATAGGTACCTAACAGTTGAATTGATATCGTTATGGATTTTTTCTACATTTTCCGTAAAGAATGAGGATAGATAGAAGCAGTGAAAAAGGGGAATATTTAGAACAGAAATATAAGATTACTAATATATCACCGTGTCGTTTTTGCGTCACTGTTACAACACAATAGGGATGTTTCGGAGTTCCGATTTCGGTTCCGATAAAATTTAATCGGAAGTTATATCGGAGCGAAACCACGGGTAAAGTTTAAGATAAACCATCGTGTAATTCTACTAATATCTTGACTATGTTATTATGCAAATTTTGCAAGTCATCTTTTTTTACGAATCTTGTTTAAACCAAATATACAACATCGCGTCGTGAGTGATTACATTCCTACTTATATTATAGTAGGCGTCATTTATGTTTAGCGCTGGACGAGAATAGCTGCGCATCGGTAGAATCGCGCTCGTAATTGACGTATTGGTGCGATAAAGACAACACGACTGGGACAACCAATCAACGCTCGCGCACACGATGATCACGCGCCCCGCGCGCCGCGCCATTACCTCGATACCTTATTTTTGACTTCTGCGCAGGTTTCGCTCAGCGCTAAAGATTCGTGACGCGCACTATACATT
>DWAJ01005681.1:0-11224 GCA_018238005.1 Eurema mandarina | reverse complement strand
CACAAAGGAAAAAAGCTCATGCATAATGAACGAAATATGCTGTGAACTAGATTTTAGGGTTGCTTTAAATTCAGCTTAGAAATAATTATGCTCAAAGTCACAAAGAACTTCGCACTAAATTAACTATAGAAGTCGCTAAATGTTTTCTAGTACTTAGTAAATCTCTAAAGAAAATAATGAGATTCGGATTCAATGCATACAATATAACCACAGAAAAACATTCCTAAGCAACTGTAACGATTGTGAAACCATGTTCTGGTCAAATAACTTCATTATTATTTAATTTCGTGGATCCAATATCAGCATTCCCGGGGTGAAACACGTTGTAAACCTAATGTCCACAGCTAGAGGAAAATTCAATAAATTCATATATCGTGGTCCCCGGATAGCCGGAAGCTAGACAATACGGCTATTTTACCCGTAAATACCTCCCAACGACCCTCATACAATATTTATATTCGAAAAAAAATGTCTTTGTTTTTACGCTGTTCTGCACTCTCATTGTCTACATTGTGCCGTGAAATAAGCCACAATAATAAAGTACAATCGTCGTGCTATCCATTGTTCTAAACTTTAATTGGATCTAACATTAAATTTAATTAGTAAAAAATTTTATTGAAAAAATCGAACACAATGTTTGATATTTGAAATTATTTTAAAGAGACGACATGAAATGAAAACTAGATTTACTTACAGAATATTCTTTAATAAAAATGATGATTTTGGAAAATGTAATTAAGAAGTTTAAACAGTTTTAGCGTTGTTTCGATCAATGAGTATTACAATACTACCTTATATTGAAGACATAGACGCGGCAGTAAATTCATATACTTAATTAAATTCTCTCCCTTTCATTTATAACTAAAATTAATTCCATAAAACAATACTAAAACGCCAATATAGCCTAAATTCCTTGATTTCATACTAAACTCATAAGTTACGTCTATCGGCAACATTTGGATCCCATAATCCTATTCTACGCGAATAGCAAATCCCGGATCCGTCGAGATGGCATTTTCACGCATTTCATATTGAGACAAATACGTAGGTATATGAAGACATTTCTCATGGACGGATTTTGGAGGCTGACGCAGGTAAGGTTTGAATTGAGTGATGAAAAATTCACACTATTCACTAGTCATGGGACGATCAACGTTTTTATGTCTTCATTTGTATCATTTTCTCATAATCATTATTCTTTTTTTTCCACATTACCTTAATTGTAAAATAACTTTATTGTAGATATGTAATACCCATACAAAGGAAAAAGAGTTCCACACAGCAGCGGAAGCACACATACATACAAGTCAAAACGATAGAAAGAGATAAATAATAAAACCAACAAGATAAACGAGATAGTTTCTTCAGTGGCGCGTGAATGCACCGGCAACCAATCACCTAAAGGTAAGACGTCCTAATTAGGATGTTTTTGCGTTTTCAAAATTTGTGAGTAAGCAATATCAACTTAGTCATGACGTTGTATGACATGCTAAACTAAATAAATTAGCAATAATTGAAACTTACAATAATAATCCTGCTTAATTAATGCTTTATTTAAATTGTTAAGCATAAAGGTATATAGAAGTTAAACTGAAAACAAATTAAATATTCAACAGATAAATTGTAAAATTTGGGTCGCTTATAATCGATATTATTTGTATTATACAATCCAGGGTCAATTAAAGAGTTATATATTAAAAACTTACAATATATTATTATGATATTATTATGTGTTAGTATAATAATGAGAAGCATACCAATATAAAAAACTAAGCACTAAGCTTAAACGATAATATAGAAGAACGTACATCTTATTATCATAAAAGCGATAATTTAAAATTACCAAACGTTTTCCGTTCCGTCGAATCGGAATCTTTTGGGTATTATTCAGATCAAGGTTGGGTGAAGTATGTTTGGTATTACACTCAAATCTGATAAACTCTGCAGGAATTCGAAGTAAGCTTAAGATCAACAGAATTAGCCAAATCAGCCCGTTTTTAGGTGTATTTCTGTATTTTAAGAGACATTTATCTTAGAAAATTGCATAGTTTTAAGGATTTTTCACCCTACTATATATTTGTACAATTAATGTCTCTTAAATTCATAAATCAATAATTAAATTTCAATCTAATATTGATAACAGCTTCAAACGTTCCATTTTGAGTAGGTTATTATTGTATATGAATGATTTTCACGGCGCAACGATTGATCTGAACATCATATCCACATTGAACCACTTATTAATACATATATAATATGAACATGAACATTATTCGTTGCGAAAGCGAATCCATTTTGTCGAGAACATGTTTCCTTGGCGTTTATCCCGTATTATTTTAGTTTAATATATTCATAAATTCATGGAGCATTTTAGTTTTATATTTAAAACAAACTAAATAGTTAAAATGTACGGTACTTTGTAAATACATTGTCTGTAATTTATATTTCAATTTAATTTAATTGTAAAATTGTTCATTTAATTGAAATCCCTCTCACCCTGAAATCCAATATGCCGAGTATTTTTCTTTCTGTTTTTTATTACTCAATTCCGCTGAACCGGACCTAGTGACATCTATATTTTATTTCGTTGAATTTTTTTTTATATATTCAAGTGATATTTTATGGTATAAAGTAATTTCAATTTGACTGAGACTCAGTATAGTAAGAATAGAAAAAAGTTCAATCTAACTATAACGTGTAATCAAAAATAACAGAGTATATAGGACACTTTCAATAACATATAATAACCTATCCATCAATGATATATAAACTTATCTTGCTTTATGACGAAAGAAGCTATTTATTAGTAATAGTAGCCGTCATTCCTACAAAGAAATTGTATTAGAAGAAAAGCAATTTCGTCACAAAGAAAGCCTCAATTTGCAAACGAATCTAAGTAGGTCCTAGTTGCATCGCGCAACAAATCTCTCTCAACCCACTGAATGTACTGACCGCAAAACAGGTTTGTCATAAAAATTGTGCCTGTTTTTTCATAAATATTATAAATTATATTTGAATATTCCGCTTATTAACCATAATATATGACATTACAAAACAAACATACTTCATACATCATACATCAAGGCCGGCAACACGCTCGTGAGACCCTCGCGAGCGCTCATGGACGGAGGTACCTTCGATCAAGTACCCCTCCTGCTCGTTTGTCCGCTTTTTTATAAAAAAAAAACTTTCATGATGCTGGTTAGTGATGTCTCTCTAAACGACATCATGAAAACAGGACCTTTTTTTATTATTAAATCCCATAGGAGAATGCAAACCGGCTTATCAAATTAAGCATAGACATTAGTACTGCAATGCTTTATAACATGTCTTTAAAGTAAATATATTTTTTTAAATCTCCAACTACATCTATTGTTAGTAGTGCGCTGTGCCAATACCATACTTTTCATTTAATATATTTATAGTACGGTACATAGATCTTGATTAACTTCAACGAACAACTTATTTATTCGTAATTTTTGAACGTTTTTAAACGTGATTATATACTGAAAACATTATACGCACACATCCGCGTCGTTGCTAACGCTACATATTACGGTAGTTGATTTACGTTGCACCACGGCCTGAACCCACTCGCTGGCTACTGCAATCTTGGATTAATCTCCGTCCACCTGACCCCCTTGCACTCGTGAACTATTTAACTAGGCAGAACGGGATGGTTATATTTCATTGGTTGGAGGTATGCTCGAATGGGTCTCGTTCATGTATAACGGTTGGAGTAATGTGAATTAACTTGGATGTGGTGTGGCTTTGTTTACCGGATATCGAGAGCAATACGACAGATGGGTTAGGTATTATTTCGATTTTAAAATTATCGTATCGTATCGCATCAATATTTTATAAGTTAACAAGATTGTACATTTTAGGAAGCGTGCATTTTGTATTAACTTAAAAAAAAACTAAAATTAAATGTTTAAAATATGTTAAGCAAAAACGGGAATGTAGAACTAAAGATCAACAGTTCTGCAAAAGATCATCCATAAAGAGCTAAGAATAAATTTTTATAGATTTCTTCCATCTGAATAGTCAAGTCAAAACATAGCACTTTATAAACATTTCAACGATATTTTATTCACTGACCGACCTCACATTATTTACTATGAACCTCTGGCTCGAAAAGTTTGCTCAGCTTGTTCTCAAACTTTTGACATTTTTGTCGGTAACGCTAACGATGACAATGTAAGCTATATTGAAAAATCCTGTTGCTGTCAATTATAATCGTTGTATATTTTATGTCGTCTCAGTATATTTATTAAATACTAGCTGTTGCCCGCGAATCCATCCGCGTTTCCTTTCATAAAAAAATTATTCCCCTGGAAACTGGATAAAAAGTATCCTATGTCCTTCTCCTGGTTCTAAACTACACCCCCACCAATTTTCAGCCAAATCAGTTGAGCCGTTATCGAGTTATAAATGGTGTAAATAACACGACTTTCTTTTATATATATAAATAAACCTTACACATCCATATCCATGTACTTTAACTATTCCAAAATTGAATCAGGTGATTGTAATAGCAGTGCATATTCGTCTCGTCGTTATTTAAGAATATGCGTATGCTTCATCGCGTTTGACATTCATCTAATTAACTTAAGAGTCCATTTTTTTATTATACAATGGGAAAATGAGCAGGCGAGCCATCTGATAGAAAGTGATCATCATCACCTACTCGTGGAATTTGACAAGGAGTGGGTTGCCAGCCTTTTAATCGATCATTTACATGGAATCGCTTATCAATATACAATATACATGCCTGATATTATAGCTGTGCTGTTTATTATAAATTTTTCTTGTTTTATTACTTCCAACAAAAACTACTACTTACTACTAAAATTACATACTTTAGATTTTATAGAAATATTCGCCAACGTTTCCCAGAATAATTAAACTCATAGTAACAAAACCGTTTGAGAGCTGCTGCTCTAAATATAAACAAAAACACTCAGTTCAAAGCATAGTTAAACAAATTGAAAAGTAGTTACACTCGCTGTTTACACAAGAGTGCATATAGAAAAAGGTATTTCTAAATATTTATCTTACAGTTGAGAATAGAATATTATGTCTTGTATTTGCGTATTCTATATTTTTAGTTGTTTTTCAATCCGTTTTGCGAATAATTGGAAATGTTATAAGGTAAAGAAATCTCTATATAAATCTAAATGGCTCCATTTTATTAAACATTTTATTTTAACATTTTTAAATAAAATCCTATTATATGACGCAAAAATATTCATTAGGTTTCATGTGCATACGTATAATACATTTTATACGTTTTAAGTAGAACTTAGGTACTATTTAGGAATAATCTAGCGTTCTATGAAATTTACTCTACTTAAATACACAATTAAGCATTAAAATCTCATAAGGGAATAAAACGGCTTTGGAATATACAATAGCATTTTGACACCAACCGACATCACAATCGAAGATTCCATTTTCCGTTCACATCGGTCCATCGCTTCAAACTACACGAGCGAGTAATCAGGAGCAAATAGAATAATTAAAGTCTTCATTCAATCGCCCTATATCGGAATCTGGTTTAAGGGCACTTGTAAAGTAATCATTTTTATAGACAGCCTTGGATGAACTAGCGGTTTATAGCCTATATACCCAAAGTTACTTTTATGTTGAGGTTAAACGAATTATAATTTATTTTTAAATCTGTAACGTAAACTGTACTTCATATGATTAGTACTTTGATATCATCGGCATATTCTTTTAAAATACGAAATTGTAGTAAAACTATTATTTATTTTATTTATTTATTTATTCTTTGTTACAACGTATATTACAATTAAACAAACTATGTAGTAGTAGGTTTGTTTTTAAGTGGTAATGTTATCTTTCAAAAATCGTTAAGTCGATATACAAATAAGTATTCTATTATAGTTGTTATATTAGGTACTTGTCACATGTCACACCTACGTTTTTTATTGCAGAATTAGAAATTCAATGACATAAAGTATACTATTGCATAAAACAAATTTAAGTACCTATAGTAAGATGAATCGTAATATCGTAGTGACGTACGTACAAAAAGGGCAATTACTTGAGTTAAAATAAACAAAATTACGATACTTTGTTTAGTCTGCAATGGATTATGCGTATCTAACGACACATTGTCCGATCAGATTCGCTAGAACGTAATTAAACTGTCCACAAAACTATTTTGACAAACAAGCTCGGTGGCGTCTCAAACAGAATTAATTCCCGCTTCCGAAGCGACAGCCTGTCTAAACGGTAACTTTTCAAGTTTATGACTTTATCAAGTGTCCATTTTATCAGATTCAAAGGAGCTATTTATAATTTTAATACCTATATATGTATGTATAAGCCACATTAAAACATTTCAGTTTATCTTTTGTCACGTAAAATCGTGATTAAAACGATTAATTTTCAATATACGTAATTTGTTAGATGTCTGATAAATGACGATCATTCAAGCCATGACAATGGTAATAAATTCAATCTTGTTTTTGAGTAACATGCTATTCAAACTTCGCATGCACTGTTTTATCAAGAAATAAAAAATTAAATGCTTTACAGAAAGCAATAGATTTAGTTTGAATGGAATATTCTCTATAGCTATAGGTCAGATTCTAGCTAAAGGTCTAATTTTGTATTCTATATGATAGCTCTAAGCTAAAGTAGGTACATGGTTACAATTTAACCGCAAATAAATCTTTGGAGAAAAAAAGAGTACCTACCCATAATAAAAACAAATAGCGAAGGGCACATTGTACCTACGATAAAAATAAATAAAAAAATGGCCCAACAAGTGTCCGATTCTGGAAACATTTCCACGATCAATTTGATTGCTATCGTAAAAAAGCAATAAAACGCTTGAAAAAATTTGTTTCGTTCACGGCTAATAATAAAATATGACTTTAGTTATGTACTATTGAAGGACCTTGCTAACCACACGTGTTGGTAATATTTATTAGCGTTTTCCATAACAAAATAAACGGGAAAATTCAAAATATGTTTTTTGCAGTTCATGCTAAACACGCTATCCCGCGTTTTCTGGCACAGATTATACAGACTTCTCAATAAAGTTGCCACTTTATTCTTGAATGTGGTGTTCTATTTTTAACCAGCGAACTTTATGATATTACGCAACGAGTAAGCGGCAACGCTTAACCTCTTTTTGTATGATATCATGCTAAATAGTCAACGTCCTGTAAATATTTACAGAAATCACACTATGTTGAAAAGTACATATAGGAAAAAAAAATTATGATAAAATCGCAAGTTTAAAAATAAAGTATAAATATGATTAAAAAATAGACGTTTTTAAAAACCTCTACAATTTTACCTTCTAGATTAAGATCGTAAACTAGTTGCTTGTTTCAGCTTGGTATAAATTACATTTTACATTTAAAATAATCGTTTTCTTCTGTATGATTTAAGTAATATTTTTCTATCAACGTAAAATACATAGCCTTTATAAGCGGCTAAACAAATTGAACGGTGTTTGTCGCTATCATTTTAGTTGACTGACGTATGTCATGCCTACGCGTTGGTTAGTCTTGTCGTTTATTTATAAAAATATCTTATTTGTGGTTACTAAATATGTTTCATAAGAAATAGAACATGAACGTATTATAAAGGTATACCGTATAAGCAACCAGTATTTATAAAGCATACTTAATAAAATCCTTTAATTTTCATTTGTAAATAGTTATTTACGTCTTAAAATAAAAAGTCTTTTGAAATGGGTATGTGTCATATTATGGTCCCGCATAAAGCTTTAAAAAGCAAGGGTAGTCTGAATCGCAGACTTGCAACAAAAATTACTATATGACCTTTTTTGTTTTTTTTTCTGTTTGCATAGAGGGCAGTCTTTTTATAAATATCAATTTTAATGATATATTACGTTAAGTTTTTAAGACGTTACTCATAACTGAGAAGTTACCAATAATAAAACTAATTTTTATAAAAGGTTCATGCCTTAATCTAATGTACATACCTTTTTAGGCGGATTGGTAGCCTTTTGGGTATACGCTGAGGTAAACAATATCGTATGCACTGGCGCCTCTGTCGGTATGCCCAGTGACGTCATCTCGCAGACAACACACGTTCCTAGATCACAACATTTACTTTTCACAGTATGTCTGTTTACATGTATGACAACATTTTGCTCTGTGACATTTATACTGGCAGTTGATGTTGGTACACGCGTCCAAGGTATACTACCTACCTACATTACTTGAAGTGTATTTGTCGAGCAAATAAACTAAATACGATACAGATATAAGAAACAAAGTAACGAGGCTTTCTTTATCATAAATATTTACGATGCTTATCAATAGGCTTAAAGAATTTTTTATATAAAATATGTACCTACTTCATAATAACGAAAAGTTCAGTAAACTATAGGCGATATTCCGAAAGCTATCCCAAATAAGGATTTTTGAAACATAAATAATATACGTTTGAAATGTTTATTTCCAACAGACTCAAAACAGAAAATCTAGCGACAAAGCACCGAATGCTCTATTGAAATGCAAATTCTATGTAGCCCGGGTTCAAACTATCTTTAGCAATAAAATTTTAAATCGAAACATTTGAAATTTAAATGTTTGCTTTTTAAATACAGTTCAATAACTTAATGGTACGACGCAATTTCTAAACTATTCTTAATTTTAATTAGCTAATTAATTTTATCATGAAACTTAAATTAATTGAATTATTGCGATAATTAACTGGGGGTTTATACTTAAAAATCTAAGTCCTACCTCGAGCGTTTGCGGATTAAGAACTAACATTTAAATATGTTAGATACTTTTATTACAATAAGGCTTTTAAATAAACTTCACAACACTTGAACTGCACTTTCGGTTATGGCACCAAATAACACAGCCGAAGTGGATATGCGCAGGCGCAAATACACACTATTCCCTGAACTAATGCTATCCTCAACGCGACGCGACAACCTTGGGATGGAGTAAATAATTATTTAATAAATATACGTCAATACAAAGTGTGTTCTTTGATAGCGTTATAGTATATAGTGGATATATTGTTTGTCTTCATACTTACTTATTTGTTAAATTTAATACCAGTTTAATCCATTTTTTACAATAATAAGATGTAACAGGCAGTCGTGAGTATTTTGTAAAGATATTGGAACGTGAACATCACTGTGAGATGCTATGATGATTATTGTGTGTCACGTGCAACATAATTTACTTAATTAGTTTCATATGTGACTATTGTAAATTGGCAACGTGACAGCTTCTTTATAAATTAACATCGTAAGGAGAATATTAACGAGTACTAATAGACATTTCTTATGATTATATAAGTATCTTTATTTTCAGTCACAAACATTTAAGAATTTTGTGACTAGAACTTATTTTTTGGTTCAAAATTTACTGGTTTTCCTTATTCTTTCTTTTCTAACATTATTATAGTTTATTCTAATGTTAAAGTAATCGCAGTTGTATTTAAGAAGTCGGTTAAAACAGCACACACAGTCGCAGAAATAATTGCGTCGTTGTTAGAGCAACTTATAACTGTTATTAGAACAATACCTCAAAGCAATCTGCATCCAACTTCCAATTTGTCTAGTAAGCCTTTGGAAGTTCGGAACAATCCCGACAAGACAATAATTAATGTAGCATTTACGTGGCATCATATTACAACATTAAGCGTGATTCCTTTCATGTCAAGAATTACGGGAAACAATATTCTGCGCGAAGATTAATGAGCATACGTCATTAGCTCAGGAATGTTCTCGAATATGGAAGTGATTTTGTTCTAACTGCTTCAAAATACCTCGTTCGTGGTTGTTAATAATTCAGAAGCTTCGAGCGTACGCTGTAGTCTACACAGTTTGATGTGTTCTGATGCATAAAGTATAGTGGAGTTCAAACGAATAGTGTAGCTTTAGGGGGATAGGATTCATTCCACTTGTATTTACCTGTACCTATTTTTAGTTTTGATTGCTGTATACCGTTTCCAAATGTAAATAGCAATAGGAAAGTTGTTCCTCCCTCTAACATTTACAAAATAAATATAAAAAGCAAAGATATATATTTTAGCTTATAACTCCAAACCGTAATATTGTGACTAAAATAAATCTTAAAGATACGATATATTACAGAAAAATCAAGAGCATGTCTATACGACGTAGTTGACGCGCTATAATATAGTAATATATAGTATAATTAGCTGTGTCCCGCGATTTTACCCGCGTAGTTCCCGTTCCCGGGGCAACACCGAGATGTAAGCTAATCCTATCTCACAAGTTGGATCGAACTGCACATGGTGTGCGAATTTTATTATAATCGGTTTAGGCGTCCATTGAGGACAAACATTGTGACACGAGATTTATATATATTTAGATATAGGAATATAAGTCCTATTTAACTTAAATTCCTATATTATTCCAAGGGGACGTGGCCACAAAGTTACGTCTGCGAGCACAGGACTGTGATAAGGTAAGTAAATACGAGGTCCATAATCAGACAATTTGTTTAATCAAGGGGCAGCGTGTTACTGCTGGGCTAATTTGATTACACAACTGGCTAAAACTGAATGGAATATTTACGGTCTCACAGTAACCTTTAAGGAAAAATACCGGAAATATTCTGAGAAACGAGAGATTAAAATTTTGATTTAATGTCTTTAATAATGTTTATATTTCCCTTAGCTATACTGGGATAGGTAGTATCTTGTATATCTAACCTGTTCGTAATTTACCAACGCGCGAAACCGCCAATACTATTCAGAATTTCTAGTGTGAAAGATACAATTTTTAAGAGGAAGGTTTTTTATGTATAATCTTAATATAATATAAATTACGTGTCACGTTATTTGTCTGCGATTGACTCCTCAACTACTGAACTGATTTTAAATTAATTTTCCAAATCGTGTGCAGTTTGATCTAACTTAAAAGATAGGCTAGCTTCCATCCCGCTTTTTCCCTAACTACGCGGGTAAAACCGCGGTGAAAGGCTAGTTCACTAGCTAGGTCGCTAGTTTAATCTATACTAATATATAAAGCTGAAGAGTTTGTTTGTTTGTTTGAAAGCGCTAATCTCAGGAATTACTGGTTCGAATTGATTTTTTATGTATTGAATAGGAAGGCTTTAGGCTACATAACATCACGCTGCGACTAATAGGAGCGAAGAAATAATGGAAAAACAAATCAACGGGCACGAAGTCGCGAGCAACAGCTAGTCATATAATAAAATCC
>DWAJ01005680.1:0-11228 GCA_018238005.1 Eurema mandarina | reverse complement strand
GGGGGTGGGGGGGGGGGGGGGGGGGGGGGGGGTTGGTGTGGGGGAGGGGGGCGTGGGGGGGGTCGGCGGGGGCGGTGGGGCCGGTCGATCAGCTGGCGAGCTGCAGGCGCAGCAGGCGCGCGTGCAGCGCGCAGGCGGCCAGCAGCAGCGCGATGGCGCACGAGCTGTTAGACAGGCCCGCCGAGCCGGTCTGCATCGCCGCCGGCCGCTCGCCTGCAACACGACACGCGCGCCTCAAACACAATGTTACTATACTGTATGAACTGCTGAATGAATGTACGATGTGGCGCGGCTCGCGGCACAGTATCATCAGTGCATGGGCATGACCCAGTGTGAGTGGGATTAAAGCGCCAAGGAGTAGAGCGTTAGATTAAAAAGCGAAACTTTGTTAGTCCTCACATTTGCAAGACATACCGGTGAAATTTAAAAATAAAAATGTTGTCTGAATAAAAAATAAACAGTGAGAAGATTTTTATTTTCTGTTTTTGTATAACGGAGAAACAAAAGGTAGCGGGACGAAGCCAAAGTTTTGGAAGGAAATTATAGAACAATTAGCGCAGTTCGGGTAAGCGATTGAGATTGCGGTACTGGGGGGTACTGGGCGAGCGGGGGCGAGCGGGGGCGAGCGGCTCGCGTAACAAACGAGCCCTGTATGCTCGGTCGACCTCAACACACGGCCATTACGGCCCCAAGTGCTTCGCTAAACGATACTATATTTCAGCTGAAAAAAGGTTATTGGCGCGCGCGGGACATTGCTCTACTTTCAGTCGGAATGAATTCAATACGCCATTCCAAGTTTCGATGCTCAATTTTTATTCGGCCATTTCAGTTGCACAATATCGGATATTTCCCGATGCAGTGGCACTGTGGACTCTGTACTGCCGACTGCGCCCCGCTCCGTGGAGAGATTATGGGACGAATTGGTGGACTTCTAAAGTCCTTACCAATATGATTATTGTTCGATTTTATGTTAAATGTTTAAGTTAAACACTAAAAATGACACTATGATGAGATATCACCTCTAAAGCATGAAACTTTGTTGGATTAAAATGTGTCGAGAACGCTTTAGCTCTGTTCTATTAAATATTTAGCATTATATATTATTTTGATAAAGGGAAGAACTGTCAAAGGTCTGCCTGCGGACGCGGTGCTCGTCGGAGAGAGGAGAGTGTGGGCATTGTGCACGTTATACAGGACTCAGGAGCGCTGAGTAAGTCATTGTGTCTGTACACAATTCGTTAACACCCCAGTTTAGGAGTTGGCTCTCTCCAAATAACAGCCAACTAAGTTATAGTCTATCGGCTTATATGCTTACCTCCGGGCTCAGGGAAGGGTCGTCTTAGAAACTGGTAATTATTTTGGGTCCGGTATTGACAAATAACGCTACGAGCATGTTTAATGTTCTCGTAGCGTCGTGGTCGGTGATATAAGAGTATTATTATACCTAGTATGAAAATTTTATTATAAACATTAAAGCGTTTAAGCAAGTGATTGTTTGAATTAACTTGATAGGCCAAATAAGGCCGGTGAACAGGTAGCACCCCTGTAATGATGAAGGTCGTAGTTCACTAATATGTGTACACTGTACAAGCATTGTAGGTGATAGTTACCGTTGAGCACGTGGACGCGCACGGAGGCGAGCTCGGCGTTGGAGGGCGCGCACGAGTAGCGGCCCGAGTCGGCGGGCGCGGCGTCCTGCACCAGCAGGTACGACGTGGTGGCCGCGCCCTTCTCCGTCACCACCGACACGCCGCCGCGCGACGAGTCGTACGAGATCACCTGCTTCAACACACCACCCCACACCGCACATTGATACACCTAACACCTCACACCTGACATCGCACACTGCAGTGCATCATTGTGCAACATTTACTAGACTAGAAGGCTCAGTTGTATAAATTTGGCAACGTTTGTATTTTCCTAATACTTAATGTATTAGGAAAAATGACATAGACAATAAATTCAGTCGTTAGCTGACTTTTTGTATACTCGAGTATATGTAAATGTACATAAACAAGAATTATTTATTTTTTATCATTCAATGACTAAATAGTTACCTAATAAAGATTAAGGTTTTAGGGACAACTTTGTAAAAAATTGTCTTTGTCTTAAATATATGTTGTGTTAAATACTTCAAGATAAATTCGTAAATTATAATGAGCTATAAATATTCCTTAAGCGCTTATACGACAACAATGATGCTCGTAAAACTAATCGTCGTTTACTTTGCCCTTAGTTGGATGTTTGTAACTAATACAATGATAATACGAAGGGTCCGCCCGCCGCCCGCCCGCCCGCCAGACCGCCCGGCCGCTCGGGCGAAACGCGCGCTCGGCTCTAAATAGTTTAATATCAGCGAACTTGTACGCAAACTCTCCGAAGCGAGATTAATTCTAATTCTAATGAGGGTTGTAAACATCGCGGACACGGTTTTAATCACAGAGCAACATAATTTCCCCCGGGCCGGCTGCGCCCATAAAGAGTTGCTAATTGTATTTATTGAACACCGGCGCACGTGTCGCACGTGTCGCACGTGAGCCGGCGATGAGAGGGCGCTGTACTTGTTGATGGATTCATGTACAAACTTTATCGCTAGCTACGTCCATCATACAACTAATCAAACGGAGTCAAAGTCCGTTTTGTCAGATGAGAGAGGAGAGATTTATTTAATAGTTAAGGCTCTAAAAAATCTCATAACGTAGGCGTTATTAACTTTTATAATTTTTCACATCGTTTATTTAGTTACCTAGCGTTAATTACATCTACACCGTAGAGAGGTTTCGATTTAGAACTCGTCTAGTCCTGTGTAGTGTTGTTAATAAGTAATTGTATTGTTTGCGAGATCAGGCCGGGAGGTGACATTGGCGGCTGACAGACGTACTTAAGGAACGTTGTGTCTAAAATAGGGCACGTATATTCAATGAAAGATTAGATTAAGCCTACGCCTACGCTCTACTATAACCCTTTCCTGTAATCACATCTCATATATTTATTTTTATTTCTTTTAAAAATTATAAAATACATAATCAGCTTATTAAACGTTACGTCAAATAAATCATGATTCCCAAAGGCATTATTATTGAGTAAATGTACGCGCCAGGTTCGCTTTGATATTAGTGACACGAGCGACACACTAATTGTCGGCAATCGATAGCATTAAGCATGGAATATTAATAATGCCGTATATTATACGGGACATGCGTATAGTTTGATTGAATTAATTGTCGGGCGGCGAGGCGGTTCCTATTAGCGTATGAGTGCACAATGCTATTGCTAGTCGCACGAGGCGGCCTGGGCGGCCTGGGCGTCTGGGCGGCCGGATATCATAAGAAGCGGACTACGCTTAGCTTTAGCCAAGTCGCAAGTCTATAAGTACTGCTTATTGAATAAATTGTAATGTACGTTGCATAGTTATGGCTCTCTGCTTACAATGTTATTGCAATTATTTTATCAAAAGTACTGAATTTTTGAATCTCGTTTTATAATTATAAGCCATAATACAATACGCGATACTTATTGTCTCCTGTTTAATGGTCCGCTTATTTCGAATGTTTAAATTGTTCCATAAAATGGTATGATTATTTATTTATTCGCTGTCATCGGGCACAGGTGCCCGTAGGGGCAGCGAGCGGGTCACTGTACTCAGTAGGTAAGTCTTAGGCACTATGGTAATCGTAAAACTATGAACAAAGTAGTAGAAGTGAATAATTACTTTTCGTCCGCTCACCTCGTCCTCGTGGTACCAGAATATGTAGGCGGGCGGCTCCGGGCTGAACTGGATGAGGCAGGTGAGGTTGATGGTGGAGCCCATGTCCACGTGCAGGTCGGGCCCGCCCAGGATGCGCGCCGACGGCACTGCGCACACAATACAATGTGTTACTACCGAGAGCGCTAAAGGTTTTTCGTAACAAATAATTAATATGAAAATAATAATAATACAATCATTTATTGCTAAACAACCAATACATTGGTAAGCAACAAGCTCCACACAATCATAATTCTAGATAAAACATTATTATTTAATATTAAATTACATTATTGCAATAATTTATACATTATACAAAGTTATGTCAATAAAATACTATTATGTTAAATGTTATGTCAATAAGTATGTTATATCAAATTTAATTATTAAAATTAGCTATCAATTTAAGTACCTATTCATTAACCGAATAATAGTTTTTGAGTCAACCACACGTAAAGCTCTGTTTTAAATTTTTTATTCCTATACTTTTCAAATAAATATCGCCGAACTATTAAATAAGCATATTACTGGCATTGATTTTCCATCCTATGCTATCTATGAAGAGACAAAAAGTAGTGTTAAAACTTGCAAAATATTTTTTTTATGTAAGCTTACTAATAAATCTAAATTGGTTGAGGATGTTTTTTTTTGGGTCGAGCTGCGAAAGGTGTACAAATTTTAACGGTTATTTCATTACACTTGCCTATTTAAGATATTGTATTTAAGTTAAATGAATAAACTGAATGACAATTGAAATAGTTAGCGGTAGCTGTACTCGTACTGATGCTCATTCAAATTTAATTGTATCACAAATAATATAATTGGAACAGTGAACCTTTTGTATGAGCAATTTATCGAACCTCCAACCTATGAATATAATTCCTAACAGTCCAGCGGCGGACTGCTTGTTTACGTTTCCAATACATAATTAACAAATTTGCAAATAGTTTGCTAATTTATAGCAATTGTTTGCAATAGTCGCTCGGTGGCGGGGCGGGGCGGGGCGGGGGGCGGCAAGTTCGCCGATTAGCGCGAACTTGCCCCATAACCCGTAAACCGATAAGCGATCTATTGATCCCACTCGGCTGCACTCGATATGTTATTTCCGGACGTTTCAATCGGTTCCTCTTGCCTTTGTCAGATATGATTTTATATCTTTTGCTTTTATGACTCGGAGAGATAAGACTTGTTACATATTATATTCCAATAAATCTCTCCCTTTGAAAGCGGGTACTTTATTATATCTACATAACAATTAGAAGATTTATGATCGTCAGAAGCGCTGGTATCATACAGATACGTATCAGAAACGGATAAGGAAAATGTAAAATAAATATTGATGGGCACATTTGCAAGCACTTCATAAATACTTTGAAACTAGTGAAAACTATTTAAGAATATCAAAAAACATAGAAAGCTATAACGTAATAGAATTTATTTATTCAAGTATTACAACTTGTAGAAGGAGGTATTACCAAAAGCCTGCTGATGAAGCACTAAATCAGGTGTGCTACTACGAATATTAGTGGTTCGAGCGCGCATCAGTCGGGGCGACAGACAGACAGAATAAAACACCGACGAAATCTTGGAAATTCAATAACCCAAGCGATTTCCGCCCGCGACTTTAAAGCGATGGATGTTCCGATGCATTCGTTTTTGTACGAAACTCGTGTGATTTACCGTCGCCCGCCGCCCGCCGCCCGCCCGCCGCGGCGCCCTTCCATCTCTTCAGTAGTTTTCCAATTGCCGCACTTATCCCTTGTTCGAGCTCGCTTACATTCTTATTGAACCTTATTTACACAATTACCCTTAATTATCTTGTACTTAAAAAGGCATAAATATTTTATGTTGTTTTAATCTCGTGGTTTTTACTAACGTAAATGTATGACGTTTGACGATAATGTATGAAATGCAATGACACCACAATAAAGTAAGAACATTTCTGTATATTTATCGCAGCTGCATTTCTTTTATATAAACTTACCTCTTTTATACCTTTTGAAATATCTCGAGAGTAAAAAGATTTATGCGAAATTTACTTGAAACAGTTTTATGCAATTTTTAAGTGCTGTACAGCGCTTTTCAAGTATAATAAATGGTGTAGGTCGCGACGTCTTTTAGCTGAATAAGAATATGTAGTTAGCGTTAGCGGAGAGGGTAGCGCGTGCTAATGAGCAAAGTTGCGCCTGACGCCTGACGCAGGACGCCCGACGCTCGTCGCCTGACGCAAGACGCCTGACGCCCGACGCGCGGACCTGCTCTATTGTTGTCAGCGTTTTTAGCTATTGCATTACAAAGCTTTAAACATAAACTAGGTTTCTTTCGCAACTTACGAGAGCTTAACGTTGTCAATGTTCACCGATCACGCTCTACTTTATATATTACTGTAATATAGAGTGCTAGTAAACCAACCCGCAATATAAGTTCGCAGGAACTAATTTAAGCAAATACTGGAGACGTTAGAAGTTGCACTCGGGTAGTGTGTGGGAGCATTCTTGGTGAAGTTCTTTGTGTGTCGAGTCGACACTTAGCGACACGAAATATTTGGCAAGCTCCGGTTGAGCTGCATTACATGTGTAATCTCTCGCGGGGAAATATGGAGCGTACTGCTGCCTGCCGTGCGCTTCGTATCTATAAACTATTTATTTCAAGTTATTTTATGACCATTCAATTTTAACGAAGACTATATTGATTTGAAAAATAGTAATGATTTTATTCTGTTGTGTTTTCTAATTATCTCCTTGACAATTCCACGTTTAGAATAATAAAACGGTCCTACTGAAACTTATTAAACGAAGCAGTATATACTCCTTGTCAGAGTAAACAATGGAGTGATAAGTTTAGTATGTAGATTCACATGTGAGTCAGCGGCGCAGCGGGCTGGCCGGGCGCCAGGCGAGCGGCGACGCGCTCGTCCCGCGAGCCGGAGCCGGGACCTGTGAGCCGCGGACCGTGACTCGTTCCGCTGCACATCATTCACTCACTCCTTAGCCTCACCGCATGCCGGCTACTAAATCGCCGGGCTCACTGCATAAACCACTTTGCTCCCATTGGAAATCCAAGTGGTCTATTTACAAGCACTGACTGCTTTGACAACTTTTACGAGACATTTTGTAGGTGGATAGATTTCAAGGGATTTAAATATTGACGCAGTATGAAATCGGTCGTGTTGTTGAGACAAAATTTGTTTCTATAAACTGGAACTGGGGAAGCTCGTCGTAGTCGAAGCCAATATAAAAGCAATCGATTTAAACTAATGCAACATCGCCGTGCGAGGCTTCGCTCGGAACATGATAACTATTCAAATTGGTAGTGTGAGAAGTTTGGACACATGAGAGCTCGGCGCTCAGCCCTAGCGCCGGCGACAAAGAAGCTAGTGATTAAACCAATTTCCCGGCTGCAGCTAAGTGCGCCGTCATCCCGCGCCCCGCGCCCCTCACGCGGCACCACGAACAGTGAACACTTCGCCGACAAAACCCAGTCGAGTGCTCAATGATCACGCCCGATTGTTCCTCGCCGCGTTGTAGTTAATTCGTCTGCTATTATCTCAGCAGTCGCCACGAGCGATGGCCCAATTATGCACAGCTCAGCTGCTGAATGGCAGACGCCGCGCTGACCTCCGAGGGAGCTCCGTTCACGGCGCGCAATTAGAACCGACAAGCGAGCGTTTGTGGCACTGATGTGTTATTGCTATTAGAAGCGATTTGTTATGCGATGCTCCTTGAAGTTACTGCCACATCTGTGGAAATTTCCTCGCGTTTTTAATGTATTTACTGTTAAGTCTCTTCGAAAAGTTATGCAGTGCGGTGTAATGAATGAATTCGCGCCGAGTGGCGGCGGCAAGAATCAAATGCAGCGCGGGCCGATGGCCATAAATAAGCATTAGCGTATATCAGGGCGCGGGTGTAATGGAAACAATTGGCTCTCGCAAAGGAGGTCTAAATGGCACTCGGTCTTGCAGCGCGCGAGTTATGACGTCATAAAGCACGGCATTACCGCGCCCCGCCCGCCCCGCGCCCCCGTGAAGCTGCTTTCAATTACTATCAAAAATTTATATTTGCCGGAGGTTTGCGCGTTGCTTACACATACTTTGTATTAAAATTATTGCGCAGCCAATTTGAACTCCATTCAGAATTTAGCCGGAATTTTGCAACGGCAATAATTTGCATACGTTATCTGTTTTTCATAAGTTCAATTTATGATGTGGCAGCTGCCATTTACTGTTTGTATCAGTTTGGGAATAGTGTTTTATACATTTACAACGAAAGCACGATATTCGTGAAACAGCATTAATATAAAATGTAATGGAAATGAAAGAAGCTCGATAGCGATGGATGGAATAAAAAGAGATAATTGTCACGATAATAAACGAGTATGAAATGAGAGTTTTGTTGAGCCCTGCCCTAATAGCGTAGGAGTAATGTATAGACGCGTATTTTTAATTATCCCTTACAAAGCGCGGCCGCCGGCCCTCCGCCCGCCCTCCGTCCGCAGCTCGTTGTTTGCGGCTAATCTTGAGACAGACAAAAGAGGCCGGGACGTCGCACAATGCGCGGATGTGGGTGAGACCTTATCCTGCAACTTTGCCGCTCCGTTACTGTGTGGTGAACTAATTCAACTCGGATTAACTCCATATTATTATTGCTTTATATGTATAGTGCCGTTCTTAAAGCGTATTATAATTTCCTCGTAACTTCAATCCGATAAGGGTAGACTAAGCCTAATTTGGTAATCGAGTTGCCGTATTTATTAAATATATTGTATCCAATATTTCGATATCTTTTTACTACAACATTCATTAGGTAACTAAAGTTATTACAATTTGTAAACACGTTTTTGCAAAAAAAAATCATTTTAATTGTACCATGATATTACACTTATTTGTTAGATGTAGAAAGTTGTCGATATCTCGACAAAGACATTACCATAGATGGGCCCTACCGCGCTACAGTCGCACAGCCACAGCGCCGCGGCCGACTTGACGGATACGCTCCGTGCATTAGCTGAATCTTTGGCCCATAAATCTGTCGAGTGGAGCCTGGTCAGTCGCCATTTATCATCGCTTTAAGAGAAAGAATACTTTTATGGAGATGCGAAAATGTAACTCGCGTTGCATTCGTAGCTCGTTGTAATGTTGAGAGTGGCCGAGCGCCGGCCAACTTTATACTCGTGTAACTCGTTCCAACTTGTTTATGTTCACGTGTTACATTCGCAATAGCTTTATTATTTTATCCCAGTAAAACACTACGCTTTGCGAATAGCTCACTGGTTTTTCACCGGTGGTTTCAGGAATTAGCCTCGTCTAAACACGAGGGCACATCAAAGTGGAAAGCCATTATCTTAGAGCTAAAGCGTTTAAATACACGTACAAATTCTAGGAAAATGAGCGTTCGTCTTTGAGTGTGAGAGCAGTGGAGCCGGAGCAATCACGGTTAGTTAGAATGTACAGGATAATTGAGTTTGTCGTAACCTCGCTGCGACGGGGCTTGTTTGTGCTTTGTGCTCACCGCTCACCGCTCACCGCTCACCGCTCACCGCTCACCGCTCCCCGCTCACCGCCCAGCTCTTCGAAACTCACATCAAACAATCACACAAAAGACATTCGCTCGGAACTCCGCTGCACTTCCCGTTCCAATGTTATGAGCATTATACTCGTACACTACACAATTACACATGCGGATGATTCCACACTACTCTCGGCTAACATTCACACTTGTAGTTCAAGATGATACGTAGACTACGAGCACAGTCAAATATACTTTCGGTCTGTTTATTAATATCTAAGCTAACATAATAGATGCAAATAAGAAGTAAGATTGATCGGTGGCAAGTAAAACAAAAAGTGTTTGTTTGGTTAAATCGATATTGTATTGATTGTTGTAGCATTTACTTGGTACCGACGTCTAAATTATAAAATAACTATTAAATCGTTACTATAATACAAAATGAAAATGCGTATTACTTTGTGGAAAGCAAATTTATTTTTTGCTTTTTAGTTTGAAGTCGGTTTATTTTTTGTTAAAAATTATTTTATTCGTATTATCTTTAATGTTAATACTGGTTTTTCATCTCGATAAAACTGAGGAATTCTTACTGGCGGGTTTTACCGGCGGGTCAACTCTTTCACATAGAAATTCCTGAAAAGATAACGGACTAAAATATTTGTGACTTGTGAGTCATGCTGAACAGGACCGAGTTCAAAAGGCTAGACTACATGCCACAGTAAGTCCATGCTTCGGATTGTAAATATCGAATACTACGGAATGAAAATGAATAAAATTTTTATTGGCCAAACTTTTCCAATGGAAATTAAATTTTATTTAGCGAAATCCAATTTGCCAATTGTTCTATGCAAGAGTGCACGTTAAAGTTTATCGGGATAAAGACGTTTTGGTCTGGGACTTTATGTAAACGGCGCGGACTCAGGGAAGCAGTGAGGAGTTCATGGAAAGTTGCAGTTTTATGGAATATCTTGTGTGTGGCGGTGGAGCGGGCGGGCGGGGCGGGCGGGGCGGGCGCGGGGCAACTGGCTCACTAAAAAATGAATGGACAAAGTTTGGACGTAATTGAAAACGAACGGAATTGTGACCGCCCGGACCGGGGAACTTAAGTATTCCATTTCGCCGCCGCCGCACGGAATTTAATGTAAGTGACGCGCTGTTTGCCGCCGCGGGTAAAAGGCTTGCTATCTCGTCGGGCTTGCTATGTTTACATGTACTACGTGGCCTATATGAACACTTGGAGGATGACATCTATATGGCACATCCATATACATGAAGGTAATAGTGTGGGGAAATTCACAAATAGAAATATTGTACTTAATTTTGTATTATAAAATAGTTCCAGCTCTCAAAGCTGTCATCTGCCAAAAACCATAACCGTTTTCTATATTTGGTTCAAAATACGACGACAATATACCTATGTTTAGGTCGTTTCATTCAAATTACTCAAGTTACATAAAGGTGCGAGTGGAGGGGATGGAGGGGGAGGGGGTGGCAGAGTGCGACAGGTTTACAGCTGCACTAAAATGATATTTTTTCGACACGTTGGATGGTCGTCGCGTCGTCGCGTTGTCGCGTATCTCAGCCGGCACCTGCCGCTGCTCTCTTTATAGCTGCATACTTTATAATCGACCATTTAGTTACAACATACTACTCGTTGCAATGCATTTTGGTAAGAAAAAATGTATGTTGGATTTTATGCTTTCTCATGACAAATAGTCATGTAATGAACTTTTAGACTCAACTGTATTGAGAGCTTTTGTTGTAAGTTAATGAAGTGCAGTAAGCAGGTGAGCGATAGCAGTGCGTCGGGCGAGCCTGTGGTCTGTGTCCGTCGTGTGTCGTGTGTGCTGTGTGCACTGTAGAGCCTGATAAAATGCACAAGCCAGTGGGCAAAGTCAATGTGTTTGCGCTGAGCCAAATTGCGGCTGCAGGCAAGGGGGGGGGTGAGGCGCCCGGCGGCGGGGTGCGGGGGGGAGGGG
>DWAJ01005679.1:0-11230 GCA_018238005.1 Eurema mandarina | reverse complement strand
TGTTTGCTCATTTGTTTCTTTATGGGTATGCATGATTTTTTGTGTAGGAAAATTCCACGTAGTTTCTTCAGTCTGGAAGTTTAAAAATCAGTCCATTTCCAGACTTCGTCGACTAGCCTCGCCTTAATTCTAACGTTAATTCTTGGTATATATTCTTTAAACATTCTATAATGACTTTCAAATGGGTGACACCACTCATAAAGTAGGTGACCTTTAGAAAATCAGATGTGAAATACATTCCAGGCTATTACTACAATGCCATCGTAGTTAAGTGTCCGTAAAAGCCGCCTACTCACGCTTGCTAAAAACGCCGGCAACTGGAAGTAGTCATCAAAAGTTTTTCCCCACAAAAGAATCACTTGTCAACATTTTGATTTATAAGACACGATTAAATATATGAGATTTGTTTAAATTGATTCTCTAAAAACTAAAAAAAAAATAATTGGAGAAAGAATATATTCAGAAAAATTCGCTAAGGACTGTTAATACTGACTGTTATAGGCATTTAAATATTGTCCATAACAAAATTTACCAGTGAGTTCAATGATAAGTTAGTAATAGGAAAAATATACCACATGGGAACACTTTTACTATACGATTCAATAACATTGAATCCACGCAAACTTTGTCCTAAATAAATATTAATTTGTGGCTAACATCCAATAATTGAAACGATTTACATGTATGTGGTTCTAGGGTCATGGTCGAATATTTTATTAGTATGAAAATCCATATGTTATTATTTTCGATAGTGTCTTTATTGTGCAAACTAGGTGAAGTGTATAACCCACAGGCCGATTGTTGTGAAAATTAAAATGACCTCAACAATCACAATACACGCTCCGTACGTCTCGGACCAATCATATATAACGAGACGAGTTTTATCACGGCGTTAAAGAAACAATAAAACGCAATCGTACTTTTGTTAAAATATAAAAATTTCACTTAGCATTCAGTGTTAAACTGTTCGTAGCGTTTAAATATACTTTTCGCTTCAGTCACGGTATTGTATAATCGCATGCAATCATTTCCAAGTAATATTATCTATTTTTTGAATAAAAACCGCGGCCTGAAACCAGCGCAGGGTGAAGGCCGTGCGTCCAATTCCCGCTAAACTTTTCAAACGTTTTTAATGTTAAAAACTCATTATTTAAATTACAAAGCTTGCATTTTCATATTTTCGCAGACTGCAGAAGTGCATTTTAAATAAAGATATATACCTATGGCATTTCCACTATCAAAATCTTTTCTCATTTAATTTCGTTAAAAAAAAATAAAAACTTATAAACTCACCAAATGTTCAGGCATATTCCAGTCTTCATACATATGTGCGGACAATGGAAACACTTTTTCATTTAGAATTTCTAACATAGTCATTGTAATTTTGTCTATGCTAGCAAAATATCTCTCATAAACCCATCTTAATTGCCAGTATAATTCTCCGCGTCGCTCTTTGCTCACAGAATGCACAATTTTTAATAAATTCTTGATATTATCTTCTGGTATAAAAATTGCTATTCTGTTCCAGTCTATATGTGAATTGAATGGCATAACTATCGTATCAGCTATGATGATTGGAATGCACTGCGAAGCTATTACGTCCAGTAACACAGCCTGTATTAATCGTGCACTACGTACAACTAAGCAGAACATACCATTTTTTAATACTTCTGGATAATAGAATGGTTTTCCTGTTGTATATTCACAACGCATCATACTATCAGTTTCATCACCTTTGCATCTATCCAATAGTAACAAATCATTGGAGGAAGATGCTATGCCTTGTAGTTCTGCTAAATAATCTGATGGTATATTGATTTGTGTTGATATTATGAGATGATCTTTCCTCTTTGGCTGAGAGCTGTCTATATTTTTGGCTATTGGACTATATAAAGGTAATGATATATCAAAGCCATATCTAAACGTCCATGTGTCAAATCCAGCACCTGCTATAATAGCTCTGCTAGTATTGAGATCGATGACTGTATTATAATTTGGAGCAGATCCAGGTATAAAATTGAATATAAGGTGGTTCTCTCCGTTGTTCCAACTGTTTAAAGAAATACTATATAAATGACTAATGTTTATACAAGTATCAAAACGGAGAACTTGAATTTTACAGATTCTACTGAACTGTCAGTAGGACTTTTTACTATATGTATTTTAAAAATAAATGTCCAGTTCTATTATAAAGTTTTTTTGCTAGTAATAAATTGATGGTTTAATTTATCTTTCAACCAAAATATACATATAATGAATTAAAAAAATACACATACAAGATGAAACTTTCAAACATTTTTATTTATTTCTTCCTTTTTCAATCAAAGCCTAGTTTAAAATAATTGTATTCAGTTAAACTTATATTTCGAATTATAATTATTTTAACATTTCATGAGTTTAAATGATTAATTATTTGTTTGTGTCATTCAATAATTCAAATATACTTACTGTTCCAATGACTGCAGAACTTGTGATACATATTTATTTGAAAAACGATTCTGATTCAAAGTATCTATACTAGGTATTAATAAACACGCTTCTTCGGGATTAGGAGTATAATATTTACTATTTTTTATTGTGTCTAAAATTTCATAAAACTCTCTAGAAAACTGTGATACTGCTTTTCCATCCTCAGTCCTGTAATCTCGTAAAGGATAAATGTATATCGTTATCTTATCATGACCTCCTCTCCCACATCTATAGACGTTAAAGCAATTCCAATATGTGCAATTCACTAGGCGAGGCTCCGAAAAAGGAGACTCGTTTGTCAATTTTAAAACAGGTAAATTCACTGCTTCCAACTTCACTGTTTCGTAAAATTCAGCATGCGGTGTACTTGCAGCAAAAACATTAAACACTACAGTAAACACTAATGATATCACTATAAACAATAGTAGACCGACGAAGAACCTATAATACAGAATTTTCCTATACGATATAAACTTCGAATGCTTGCTCGTTTTCAGATGCAAATCCGCAGCCATTTGTAACTTTAAATATTAAATCAATACTCTTAATTTATATATGGCACCCATTATTAGGTACACCGATAATCTCTCATTCAAAACTTCATGAATTTGTAAAACACTGTACAAAGCTGAAGCTTCTCAATAATTTGAGAGATGTCTAATCACTAATGTCGAGGCATCGATGACACGAACGTCTGTGGTATGACAAATATGACAATCACATAACATCATTGCCATTCTTTTTATTATGTACTTTTCAATTTTAGAAACATATTTTCTACCCTATAATGTATATTTATTGCGATATAATAAAAGCTTAATTCAATGTTAGAGTCGTATATAATTCTTAATAATATAATATGTGTTAAGTCTTGCAATCTAAATTAGACAAAACAGTGAACGCAGCCTAAATCAATGACGTATATTGGTAAACTTTCTTGTTTTTGTGTCAGTTTTGTGTTGTGCGTAGTTGTGGTTCTGTTTCTGATGGCTTAATTAATTTTATTATTATTTTATTTTTATATTCCGGTTAAATATTTCGGTTTGAGCTTGAACCAAGATGGCCTTGCTACCTCCTGACCCAGTATACACAATTCGGAACGTCGACAATACGCCGGTATATTCCTTGGCGTTTAGCTTTCTACCCGGCGGTCTCGAGAGGTTACTAGCCGGTTCAAAGAATGGATATGTTTATGCATACAACCTTCAGGTAAGGACTCACTGTTGCAGTACGTTGAGAGCTATGTATGACTAACATATAACTGCGTAGTAAATTTAAATAAAAGGTATTGTGAACATACGACGACGTATTGTTTACTACCCTCGATTTGTGACCTAAAAAAACAAGAGTATTATAGGTACTACTTGCGTCTCACCAATAGTCAAATTTCAAAGATAGATAATATAATAGATGTAACTAATATTTTTACCTGAAGCAAATATAACGTAAAGACATAAAATTGTGCAACTGTAAATTTTTTGGAACTACCCTCAAAAATATAATTTTTCTTTTAGACCAATCGAGTGCAGCAAAAAATTAAGGTCGGTCAAGCTCCCATCCTTCATCTTATACATACAGAAGAACAATTAATTACTCAGGAAAAAGGTGGAAAATACAAAATTTTTAATTTAACAAGTAATGGTTATGAAGAGGAAAGCATTATCAATATAGATTATCCTGGTTTTTGTCGTTTTGAAGCCAACACAAAACTCAATGTGCTATATGTACCTGATAGGGAATCCATAATATACATCTATAACTTTTCTGGTGAAAAGATTGGATGTTTGAAACCGGAGACTCAAGAACCAAAGCTCGGGGATCCAATGTGCATGAAATATATAGAACTAGCACCTGAAAAAGCTCACCTTTTAGTGGGTTATGAAGCTGGATGGCTGCTTCTGTGGGATCTCAATACTAGTCAATGCATTGGTAAACTTCAAACTAAAGAGTGTCCAATGTCAGTGGATTTCTATATGGAACAACAAAGAGGTATTATTGGCAATGCCTCGGATGTGATACAAGTATTTAGCATAGGAAGAAAAGACTTAAGCTTGGCCCATGGCACGGATATTACAATTAAGAATCCCGGAATTAATAAAGTACAGTCCCGAACTGATGGGAAAGTTTTTGTTTCTGGTGGTTGGGATGGTCATATTAGAATCTTTTCTTGGTTTTCGCTGAGGCCACTTGTTGTACTTACTGAACACAAACGAGCCATCCAAGATGTTATATATTCCAATCAGAAAGTATCTTTGTGGAATGCAAATATAATGGCAGCCGGAGGTCTTGATGGAGTTATAACACTCTGGGATTTGTACAATGATAAGAAGCAATAAAAATAATGTTAATAAATACTTAAAAATTATAAACCTTGAAAAATTTATGGAAAGTCAAAGATAACATTAATACCAGTTGTACATCCCAAACTGCCTTAAGTTGAAATAATTTTAAATGTGTTTTTAAATTCATTGATAACTGAACTTTAAATATTTTGTCAAACCCAATTTAAGTTGTAAATGATATGTAATGTAAATGTTTTATATTTTTCATAAATTGTGTATTGAATTGGATCTCAAATTAATAATTACTAAAGACATGCAGATACAACAATTGTGTCTGTTAAAAAGTACATCTTAATTAAATAATTTCGACAATGCGGCCAAGTTGTTAGATTAAGCATAACAATGTTACATAAATTACAAATATGAATACTGATGTCTATTTTCTTTAATTATGATTAGTACTGTTTTCTTTTCACATTAAAAGTATTCAACTTTTGTATATTGTTTTTCTGCCCCGTTATTATTATCAAACAAATGCCGAAATAAAAAAAATTACCTACTGGGCTACTAAGTTCATGTCATATCAGTTCATACCAGTTTTAAGAAATTTAATACCCGCGTAAGTTTCGTCCCTTAGAATGAAAAGACTGGCAACTTACATGTTTAATTTTTTTCATGAATTTAATTGGAGCATTGAACAACAAACAGCATTAATTATAATAAAACATATATTAACTGTTATTCAAATGAAATATATATTTATGTGTAGGCTCTGGTAAAATCTATAAAAAAAAATTAACATGTAGGTTGCCAGTCAAATTATAATTATATTACCTTCACTCGAATGGTCTGTGATAGAATCATTAAAATAAAAATAATAGTATGTAATGAAGCTACGTATTTCCTTGTTACATGCCCTACTTTATTGACACAGCTATTATGCAGTGTTTTCAGCTGCTTCCACAAATAGAAAAACTAGGCTTGTTTAACATAAACTAAGCAAATGATGACGTAGTCCTTGTTTTTTATGAACATTTAGAATAAAATTTAGAAAGCGATTTTTAGGTTTATTATTTCATGTTACATAATATCGAGGGGTGAAAGGCTATTTGTTTTAAGCGACATTTTTTAAACTTTACAGGAGAGCCAATCAAAGTTTTAAATTTTGGAAAAAAATTCATATAAACTAAACTTCTCATTGTATCATCATGAAATTCATTTCTATAATTTTAATGACAATTCCGCATATAATAAGATCATTGCCAACAATAAAGAAGCCATATTTTCGAAAATTTATGTCGCTTAATGCATAACGTCCTGTACCGTCTATTTTCCAGAGTAAGGCAAAATGGTTTAAGTGATAACGGTGTAAGCAATCAGCAGCAGGACAAATGTATCAAGCGTCTCTGCTGTGTTTAATCCGTGGAAAGCGAAATGATTGATCCGACACATGGCTAAAACTACGGGGGCAGGCTACTTTGCTTAACTACCTCTGAACTTTGACGACGGGATAGGAAAACCGACATAAATGACGATTGACATTTCTAATGCATTGTTTGATGTTCCGTTATTTTGCAACATTTTTTAAAGCTTGGTTTTTGATACATAATAAAATCAAATCAATGCAGATGTTCCAAATGATTCCAAGTATAGTTGATAATGTTAAATAAAAAATCGCATGTCATAAACTAAAAAGTTAATTGTGTAAATCGTTGTGATTAAATTATTAAAGAAAATTACGACGTCGTGGTATAACACATTTACTAATATAAATAACGTATCAATATTGTGCGGGTGAGTTGAAACTTTAAACACGTAATGTAATCAAATATTGAAGCTTGTCGGCGGTATCTTAAGAAAAAATTGTGCGACGTTGCCGCATTGAGCACAGGTTACACAAGGTCAGTGTAAATATTTATAAATGGTGTTTTCATATGGAGATGATTAATAAACTATTTACTTTGTTCGAAAAAAAAACTTTTTTATTTTTGATGTAAAAAAAATTTGAATTATTTGACAGTAGTATTAGGTACGTTTTATATACGTGGTTTAATTTAATGCCCCTCAGTCGTATCAACTCAGTATATCAATATAATCTGATGACTTCCATACAATTAAAACACCAATAGTAGGTACATACATATATGAACAACATTAAAAAATTATAAAATACATGTTACATTCATAAGTGTAAACGTATATTACAATTATTGTATGATACCATTCAATTCCCTTGGCAACATACGGCTTGGATTACATAACTTCATTAGATACGAGGTACAACTTCCAATAACCAACTTAGCAGAAACGCAGTAAGAAGAACCAGCATACATATTGATTTATATGCAATAACATATTCACTTCTGCACACAAAACACATACCATATGCGGATATAGTTGTTTGAGTACTTCAGATTTATGTTTGGAATATATACTTGTTTCAATTTGGTATTAATTGAATAAATTGGTTTATAGCAATCTACTTTCGAGCTGCAGGTAGACGATGAGAACAGTTCTTTCATCGACACAATGTTAAGCAAATTGAAAGGTAAATAAACACTTTAATGTACCTTTACTTTTTGTTCGCACTTTGTCGATATTAAAAGTCAAGGTACACCGAAAAGATAATCCGAGAAACACTCAGATGGGCGTCTTAACGTAGATTACCTGTTGTACTAATGTAAGCACTCCTGCCTTACCTCACGAAATATTAATATTAATATGGGTAAAGCCATTTAGCACCCTAGCTACCTCTTCAGATGTGGCATTTGGTGAGAACTTACTTCGTTTAATCTTTAGCATTAATGTGATTTTACTAAGTATGTTAAATCTTTGCTTTGGCTAAATTTATGTTTAAGCTCGTAGTTTATAAATCATATACCTATTAAAGTAAAGTTGAACACAAGTTCTGAACGGTATTATTTGGTAAATGTTCATGTATGTATCTACGTAAAGATATGTTTATAATAAAGCATCATAGAAAACGAGATAATAAGTACAAATATACAGTAACTTTGATCAATTTAAAATTAATATCACAAACTATAAATGCGTGGCACACAAGCTCTAAAAATATTGCTCCTTTAAAAAAAAATAGCAACTCTCATTGAAACCAAATTTCCTATTTAAAATTTATTTGAGCAATAACCATATAAATTAACGCTTGGTAAACAGTCAAACGAAATTTATTTCATATCAATTGACCTTATTACAAATCCAGTAGAATACAGTTTATGTAATCAGAACTGAAAATATCTCAAAAACCATCAGCTACTTTTGGGAGACTGTTCCCAAGCGAAAGTATATTCTTGATCCAGCTGACTTAATACAATTTATTTATAGCGTTTTTAACTCTTTGAGTAACAATTAATTATAATTAACTGATGTATGCATATAATTTAAAATTAATTCTACATTGAGTTCAACATTACGTCCATTATAAGCCAGGAAGACACAAACTTTAGCAATTAAAAATTACAAAGTTAATCAGATTTTCAAAGTGAACACAATGCATAAAATCTGGTAAATTCGAAGTTTGCAATGAATAAAACGTTAAAGCAAATACAGATATCAGTGTGACGCAACTTCGCTCGTTTTAGACCATTCGGAAACTTTTAACTTCGCTCAACTCTCCAAATTGGAGCACCGTGCAATTTGAATTTAGCTAGGCACATTATGTTGCATGTTGAATGGCCTTGTATTTTTGAACTAACTGTCTCAGAAGAAAAGAGAACGTACTTTTTGAAATTAGTTTTAAATAGGTATCTATCTAAAAACATTTAAATGTGAATTAAATATCCTATCTAAGTATTTTGTATAAACATACGTCCTTAGCAAAGTTCGCGTAACTGACATTAATAATAAATAATTAATAATTTTGTATTAATAATCTACTAAATATGTACTTAATGAAAATAATATACTTTTGGAAAACTTGCTACCTAGTTACCACTTTCGCACACAATTTCGCAATCAACCTAAAAACGCGATAATAAAAAGACTTACGATAAAAATACTAAAAGATAACGAATCCACAAATAGCATTAAAATAAAAATTTTCGTTTAAAATAAACATTTAAGTGTACGAAGTCTAACCATTTATCCATTAATTATCATTCATACGAGCGAACTCGAAGTCAAACGTGTGTTGTCCAAGAATATGTCAATATTGTATACAATTAGTAAGGAAATTGACGCGTGGGGGAAACCACGAATATGTAATGAGGCAATTAAGCCATGGTGGAACAGTCGTGTGCCCTTTGTATGCGAATGAAATTACGGGGATCGCAAGAGTAAAATTGTATTCAGAGTTCAGACGCAACTATGTATGCCTAATGTACGCTGAAACTAGTACATTTAAAGTATTTAGTAAATATTTTATGTAACAACTAATTTACGATTTTAGTTAGAAAAGTTGGTCCTCATTATAATTGTAAAGGTATTTTTTATAAATTTTATGACATAAGTACTTATTAATTTCCTTTGCTTTCCTTCTAATTATAATATTATTATTAATTTTTATAACCATACCTAACTTTAAAAATATACCCTAATTTACTTTCATTTTACTGTTGAATCGCTACCCTCAAATCACATTAAACTGACTTATTTTCCCCGTTACCTCCTTGTTTAGTCGTGATTCGGATTCACAATTGGGTAAAATAATAAAGTTATCTATTTTGTATATTATACTCGGCCGTTTTATACGCAAAAGGCCGCCATTATCATTGCTGTCTTATCTAAAAGCTCGTTAAGGTAAGCATTTTACGAGGCCTTTTTACAGGGACATAGCACTCTGATTTTTGAACGTTTAACTGATAACGAAGTTAAGGAACGTAAAGTGTTTCAACTTTTAATAGAATCAGAAAAAATGTTAAGTCTTATAATTATCTTTCATCTAAAGAAAAACTTTACACGACCCCATTTACAAAAGCTTTAAGTTATAACAGTCGATAGAATTATAAAATAAGCGTTTTGTCTTTGTTCAACTGCTTTACACCGGTATAGTATTTCACATTATATAATAGTATTAAATGACGAAAATATTAAAACGCAATTGGGCAAATTAAATACTAAATTAAAGAGCTATACAAGCACGAAAATTTAATTACGTTCGTAGCGAGTACCGACACTATAGACAGTAGACACCATCCCTTAGAAGCGTCAAAATGAATTATGGCACTTCATTAAGCTGAAGTGCCGTCTTTAGTCACTAAAAAGATTTCATTATATGGAAAACGGCCGCTGCCTCGTTAATTTAGCACACTGACTGTATTTATCTGATATCGTTAATTAGCCGCGTTCGCAATTTCTATAAGGTAATAGACTTGATATTTCATTATGAATTTCTTTATTATTATTTGGCGGGTAGCTGAATAAGAGAATCGCGAGAGACATACGCCAAACAAGGAGCCTCACAGACTACAATTTTGACTTCGTAATTAATATTTTTTGTTTAAATTGCTAATTAATTAATCTCGGTAACCTCTTTTCATCTAATACGTAGTGGATTTACTCATAGGCAGATGCTACCGGGCATACCCGCTTAGCAGTACTCACAAACTTGAAGATTACATGCGTAATCTTGCAAGCGTATCTTGCTTGGTAGACGGATTAAATAAGAATCTGCAAACAAGGTATAGGTGTATACTATATAAAGTTTATTTTCTTTGTTTTTTCACAATACATTATTGAGTCAAAAACAATTTATAGACATTAACGATATAAGATCAGATTTAAAAACAAACGCTTTTATCCATTTAAATATTTCATAACAGTAGAAACGAATGCGTCAAAGTATTTATCTAATAATATCATGAGTAACAGTAGAAAAACATAATCACAGTAATTTCAACTTGAACCTAAATATAGATGGGATATGAAAGAAAATCGATACACGCTGATTTAAAAGTCTTCAAGAAAACACAACCTCTAAGGCGGTGCTTGTCTGCAAAAACCTATTCAATTAAATAATAAGAAGACTGTTCCAACAATAGATTCCTATTGTGGGTTCAAAAGGAGATTTCTTTTCGAGCATCGTTCGATCATTTTCAAAATAACCTATTACAAATGAAAGCTCTTTAATTACCTACTTTAAAATAAAAAATAAAAAAGCCTTTTATTTCCAGAATTAAACACTAGATTACATATCCTAATTACTATACACTTCACTACTTATACATTGATTACCTATCTTAGTTTTTGTCGTTTAAATTTAATATTTACTGAGAAATTACTAGCTAAATTAACAAAAGAAGAGTAGACTATTCTTTACAAAATAATTTAAATGTAATCTAATATATTATAGAGGAATTGCTATCTTAAAAGTATCATTAATAAAAATATTTTTTATCTGTAACAAGGGTTTAGTAGATTTAGTAGGTAAGTCAACATTGCTGAACTGGAACCCCTCTCAGGTAAAGGCCTCCTCCAAAGCTTTCCACTTGTCTCTGTCTTGGGCTACTTGCTGCCATTTTGGA
>DWAJ01005678.1:0-11232 GCA_018238005.1 Eurema mandarina | reverse complement strand
AAATCCCTTCTTACATTTCTTTCCACGTTATAATAATATAATTCAATATAATGAAGTACCCGTTTTCAGTTATCCCTGGTTTGTCAATTTTAACACTAGATACATTACATGTGCAGTGACGGATTTTTAACAAATGTTTTTCTTTTACTTAACATTGATCGAAATGTCGCACTCACTCGTAATTGTAAAACACCGAAAATAAGCTCACAAACTTCCAATAATGTCCACAGGTGGAAATGACCGCTTATCCCTAAGTGACTTTAATGCTCGATTTTTCATATAGCCAGAAGCATAAACCATTTTGTTTATTTAAATGAAGTCAACAATGCAAACATAATTAACCACGTTAACCTCCCTTTTGTCAATTACAGAGAATTCCTCTTCGGTCAGAGCCTTTATAACTTTTCTCGTTAAAAGTATGAAAAAGCTATGACGGAGTTTTTAAGTTCATTTCTGGTTTGTTACGTAACAATGTGTTATGGTAATTCAGTCGTAGCGGTAACGGACCGTTTGATAGACTTTAAAGTAAGAAAGTAAGTAGGTTTTAATGTCATTATCATGATAACCTTACGTTTTTTTTTACAGTGGGATATTATCTTGTGGATATCATGTGGACAGTTATGTCGGTCGTACACGAAATGGTGCCACTACCGACTAAAGCTCATTATGCTCAATATTAGGTGATCCTCAACGCACGATGGCGCGATACGACAGGACACGATTCACAATCTTCCGCGAGCATAATAATAACCTACTTAATCACTATATAGTATAAAACAAAGTCACTTTGTCTGTACCTATATCCCTATGTATGCTTACATCTTTAAAATGCAACCTATACTTATTATTAATTGGTTAGGTTTATATGTGTAATACATATATAATCGAGCGATCGAAGCCGAAACGGGTCGTTAGTTATATCATATGATACACTGGTGTAACTATGTTTCTTAAATTACATACTAAAACTAACCCATGTACCTATTTCCTTATTAACCGACTGCGCGACGCAAAATAGTATTTTTATAAGCCCATTTTCGTATGTTCCCTTGAAGCATCACTTCATTTGTTTTCAAAGGCCTGCAATGTATCCGCGAACTATAAGAGATATATACATATAGGATTGTATAAGAACAGTTCTTATATAAAAGAATCATAAGTTTATTCAACATTTAAATAGTTACATAAATTTATATAAAAATTTGCAACTCAGTAGGTAAGTATTCTCCACATGCAAATTTCGCGAAAAAATGCTAACGCGAAAATGAGTTGCAAATTGTTCTTTTGAACGTGCTGTGCAAAAATGAAGGAAAACATTCAGCTTCTTGCAACTTATATTATCGAAATTCTGAAATGTTTATATTTTGAGCTTAATATTGCACGGAAAATGAGATTTTATACGAGCGAGTTTGAGAGACACTTTTAATACGCATTTTTAGTGTTCATGTCGGGACAGGTCGTTTTAAGGATATAAGTTTGGTTAGGGAAAATTTGATTATTCTTTTAAGCTAAACATTTCATAAATTTTCATAATAAATCAAGTAATCGTGATCGCCATACATAAGTGGATCGAACTTGTTTTGTATAAAATATGTTCTTTGCTAAAGACGTAAGCAAGATATGGTATTTTTGAGCTGAGCTGTTTTTCCAGACATTCTATTCATTATCTAATCACTTAATATAACCAGCTTTATACACCAATTACACTTTTTTAGTTTTTTACGGTTGTATTATGTAGGTAAAAAAACTTACCCAAAATTGAAACAGTACAAAATGTCTCCCATGATCCTAGCTGACTGCATATGCCTTGATCCTACATGGATTATAATGTCAAAGTTATTGGATGTGTTAAATTTAGCTTCTACTACCCATAATTGCTCACCAATTTACAAAATTACTTTAACTGGTAAATCAGTTCCAAACAGCAGCAATATTAATTACATACAGCACCTTGTGTTATTAATATAAACATATCACTCCTACATAACAAATATTTTAATACCTACAACAAATGATTTAATCTCGTCTCATTACTAAGGTGGGAACAGACGTAATAGACTTCACGTAGCAGGTAATTACACGTGTCTTAATTTAGACACAGATTTATTGGTTCCTAAGCCAAACAGATTTTCTGGGCAAAATTTCGTTCATATGCTATGGTGTAGCATTCGAAAGAGATTTCTCTAATTATTTTCCATTTCTTTGTGCCTAAACTGATTTGTTATTTTCATTTTCTACATTCATTGTTCTTCTACATTTTTCTATTTTTGTCATTTTCCTATTCCTTTGTTTTAATATTATGTAGTAAACAACACAAATTAGTAGAATTTATGTAAATGTTAAACCTATTTATTAAGAGGATCTAAAGTTAAAGTTCTATTACCTTCGACAGTAACACATTTGCGTACTAACTTTTAAGCCTATCTATCACTACGCCGTATATATAGTAAAAAGTAAACATCCGTCCACTATTTAGATGACAAAACTGATAGACAGACATACACACAGTAACTTATTTTTTTATGATAAAATAAAAGAGATTTAAAACTTCCGTAAAGCATTCGCAAAATTTGATACCTTCAGACTTCACGTCTTCGCAGCTCAAATAAACCCTTGACTACTCTTAAGAAACAAAATAAATGCAACACTATTTCACGTTAAATCTTTGCTAAATAGTATGCCGAGTCCAATTTCAAAGTCTAGACAGAACTACACTGTCACTCACAATTAGTAACGATTCACGTTTGTTCGGTGGACGGAACTAATTAAATTAATCTATTTCTTGGTACAGGAAATGCATTTAATATGATTTATGTTTTAGTTTTGTTCGTTCAGATATATATTTACTAGCAACCAGCAACGGCTTCCGACGCATGTATTATGCATGAATTTTTCATATAAAACTTTTTCTTGAATCAAAGCATATTGAAAGCCAATTCGAGTCACCAACATTTTTTTTAATTATAAAATGGAAATAATTCTCATTATTAATCTTAAGAATGTAATTCTTTAATTTCTTTTGTAAAGGCACAATTGATTTTTAAACTCAATATTAATTAAAGATAAGACAAATTAGAGATAATTAATATAATATCATATGAAACTTCGAAATAGCTTAAAGAAATATTTGTCGCTTTAATTAAACCAAGTTTTGTACTCTCTATTAAAGGTATTAATTATATTAATACTAGAGTCCAGTCCCGGCTTCACACGCATATATTATGATGCAATTATCATACACATAAACCTTCTTAAATCGTTCTATCTATCAAAATAAACTGCATACAAATCCATTGCGTATTTTAAAGATCTAAGCATAAATAAAGACAGACATAAGAAAACGGCTTTTTTATACTAATTGCACAGACCGAACTACACTACATATCTAAATTGTAATTGATATTTTGAAATGATGGTACCTATGTGTGTTTTATAATTGTCGCTTAGATGTCGGAGCAGATGGACGAAAAGAATAATCAAGGTAGTGAAAACTATTGTAATATTAGTTAATTAGACGAACCTCCTTGGTTTATAACAATGTTTAAATTCAAACTTAAAAGAATTGTGACTGGCATTTGTCAGCTGCTATAAAAAATGTCAGCATTGTGAAAATAATAATATTGGATAATTTGTATTCAAGCTGAATATACGCAGTTATTCTGATACTCTGAAGTTTTACTTATTAAGAACCTAAGAAAGAGTCATCATGAAGCAAACAATCATTACTTCGGCATCACTACAACTACTACGACGTCACTCTCTGCGACGTATATAATACGGTAAATAATATATGTATAAATGCCTTCCTTGTAGATGGGTTTACTATCAATAATAAATTATAAATTTACTTAATAAATTAATTTACTTACACTTAGCTTTAATTGTTTGTTGTTAATAATGAAAGTCAAAGTCAAATTAATAGTAGGATGACACTATAACCACGACATACAAAAATATAACCAACATTTTAGTGAATTATCTTTGATTTTATGATTTCCTTCGGACTGATAAAAAAGTGGTACCTTTGCATTGAAGAAAAAAGTGAAACTACCACTCATTTTCTTGGAGTTTATCGACAAATAACATTTATATTGGTGTCGTCGCCATCATGGTATCGTGAATGTGTTGTCGGCTTTTCAAGGATGGGAACACTGTAATATGTAAAGTATAACATTTTCATTACAAAATGAGTAGGCAAGTCTAGACATGTCAATTTAATATTTCAATCATCTCTCCCGCCTACCTTTTAAATGGAAAATTTTAAGAAAATTTAAATTTACAAGTCACTTCGTGTTATGTTAATTGTAAGGCTTAAGTCGCCTCAAAATACTGGACCTGTTTCTTATACAATTCATGATTAATTATAGATATTTAAATTTAAATTATTATCTCTCTAAAAATAACGGAGCTATTATAGCGAATCGGTTTAAGGAAATAGTTGAATATTGTTAGCGCGAACATTTATTTGTTAGGGATTGATATTATGCGTCAACTAGTATATTCAAATATTATTATTGATGAATTATAATAATGCAATGTTAATTTTTGAAGACAAAGACAGGTGAGCAACGGATAGGTATAAGTACAATATTATATATTTCTACTGATCCTACTCATCATTTGTTTTTGATTATTTGTATAACAACATACGGGTTGCCCGAAAGAAATTGCTAAACAAGTGCTAAACTTAATCATTGGTTTAAAAAATTATTTAAAATTAGTTTTAATGTAATTACTTTTTGGAATTGATTATTTTCTGAATTATTTTACAGTCTGAAGATAGACATTTTATAAGATTTGACATATTATGTAGGAATATTCAAATATGTATAGCAAACATACAGAGAACACTCAAACAATACGGGATTAGAATTCAAAATGCATAACGAACAGCATAACACGACGAAATACCTCCACAATTTTGCATAAAACCCGAACACTGTCTTATAAATCTTGTTACAACGGAGATGCAACTGGAATTTTCTAAGGAACACGGAAAGTGTTGTCCTGCCTTTGTTTAGACGCTATTGAAACTACGTGGAGTGTATCCTTGCTCTTCAATTAAGAACCGACCCTAAGCAGCTTTCCCAGGCAATTTTAAATACGACACAATGCCTGGCTTGAAAGTAAAGTGACTTTTATTAAGGCTGCGTTTTTCAGTGGAGTTTATTTGTTTTTTTTTCGGAATAACTTAAGCGAATCGCCGAATGGTGAGCGTAAGCTACCTCGATCCACAGTCGGAAAACGAAGCGCTTCACGAATGTGATACCGGCTATTAAAGTTAAAATGGAAAAAGGAAAGTAACAAATGGAAATAAAGGATGGAGGAAGGAAGGCCTCCGATGTTCCCACTCATCGAACAATATGTAAAGGACATATCTAATGAGATGTCATTACTTGATGGTGATTTTCTGTAGGAGGTACTACACCGCGCACGCTGGCTTATTTTTACCTAACGGCATAGCACCTATAAAATCGGGTTTCCTGCCTAACCTATGTATTCCATGTATAGCATATAAGAATATATGGATGTATACATATATATTTAAAATATATATATATAATTGTGTACACGTATATAAAATTATTGAATAAGTTTGTGAGTGTGTATTTTTGTGCGCGTGTGTGTGTTCCCCACACTATATTCGTTGCCCTCGTTAGTATATCAAAGTCAAAGTCAAAGCCAAAAGTATCTTTATTCAATTAGGCTACATAAAGTAACACATTTGAATCATCATGGTATTACAAAACATTTACCACCGGTTCTAAAGAATAGAAGAAAGTCGCTCTTTCTAAAAAATAAGAACATACAATTGTAAATATAAACAAAAACTCGACTATACAACCAATTGACACCTTAAATTACACCTTTTATAGTCCAATTAAATATATGTACATTATGATTATCATATAAGAAATCACTTCAAGTGATATAGTCGCCTCTTACATATAAACTTCTTTTATTTGTCTAGTTGTTTATATACTTTTGTTATAATAAACTAGCCGACCCATGCCCACTTCGTTGTGCATAATGTTAACAATATTTTTTTACATGTATAGCCTGTGACACTCAACAATAATCTGGCTTTCTATTGGCGAAAGGATTTTTTATCGGTTCAGTAGATCCCGAGATTACTCCTTACATATATATAAATATATAGACGTACTATTTTAATAATTGTATTAAACTACCAGATATTTAAGTAAACTGTAAACCAAACATATACGACCCTTTAGTTTAAAAGTCAGCTCAGTTTTACGACCCCACAAATCCCGTAAGCAAAAGCGACAATTTGATCACGGCATGTGAATGTCGCTGGAGATTCACATGTCACATGCTTATGTCATGGAAAATTCTGTTTTCGAAACTGGGAGTTGGCATAAACGATTCTATTTATATGTCTTATACGGTTATATATCGAAGTAACTTTTAATTAAATGGGTCGTTCATGGTAAAAGCAAAGACCCTGATTCTGTCTTATGTCGAAAATTGTTTCGGGTGATTTTGTTTTATTTTCCGAGTTGATCACACCATATCAGGCTTCATTGTTATTCTTTCACGCAAAACGGCTAGACTGATTTAGTAAAAATTTGGTATGTAGATAGACAGGTGATACCCTGGATTAAGATATAGATAGTAAAACCACTGGGCACTGCTAGTATTGAATATTCTTTAGTTGTCTGTAATTCTATTAAAAAAACATCCATAGCCAACCGAACTTGGTAATTTTCAGCCATACAACAACGTTATAATTTATACTACAGTATGGATGCGTATTGCATAATTTTTTACATTAAAGAATTCTATGAATGAGATAAGATACACAACTGTGGGGTTTGTTGCAATTCAGTAAATTTACATTTCAGTATAAGCGAAGTGAGGATTCATTTTAATATTGCATTTCTATGCTGATTTTAAACAGCAAGGTATTTGCTCATAATATACAATGTTGAAGCGTTTGTTTGAAATGCATCTAAATTCCGCAATGTTTTGACGCTAACTGATATAGTTTCTAATAAAAATATGTATGAATGTAGTTCTTGTGATATTGCGATTTTTGTTACCTAGTTAGCGTTAGCTGGAGGAGACTATAAAGGTGCCCGTGGGGCCATGACACCTACCGGCTGCGGTGAGAAGGAACACAGTGGGATTTTAGTCGGTAGAAGTCCGACATAACCCATGGTCTTCTTCGCGAGGTTCAGGGGTATCTTAAGAGGTATTTCTCACTAAAACAATTGTATGTTATTATTTTTAAAAAAGAGCTACTATCAGAGTTTCTTGCCGGTTCCTCTCTGTAGAAACTGCCTTCCGAACAGGTGGTAAATGTTTAGTAATACCATGACGATACAAAAGTGTTACTATATGTAGCCTAGTTGAATAAAGATACTTTTGTTTTTTTATTTTGAAAAAAGGGTTATAACGGTCCTTTTTTCTACTTATTCGTCGCTCTAAAACTTAATCTGTTGTCCAAACTTAACCAACCAAATTTGATCTTGTAACTCTACAGTTAAATGGTATTGGCACATAGTGTTATACGGTCCGGTTCATCCCAACACATAGTGTTTGCCAAGTACTGGTGCTTAAGTTAACCACAGGGATATCCAAGTACTGAGTAAGTACATGACCTCAAATAGCTTAAATGCCAAAGCAATTATGTATGATACTAAGTTAGAAATCAACCGGAATATGTGAAATATTTTTAGATCTGTTAATGAATAAAGTATTTTTAATTAGATTGAAAAAGGTTTCGCACAGATGATGTGGCAATTTTAAGGATTTTATTTCCTTCTTATAATTTCGTTCAGCTCGTCTTAACACTTCTTAGTATAAAAAAACACACAAAAACACACACACAGTCCAAATGTAACCTCTAAGACTATACACAATCTCATTTTTCTAGCATTTATTATTTCTCAAGTGTTTTAGTTAATGACCATTTATAATTAAAAAAATACTTTTATAGTTGACTTTAAATACCTGTATTGATACTTCGACAAAATTGCTATAAAGACACGTGTCAGACATTTTTTGTGAGGGATTTCACACGACATCTAATTCGAAGCTTTACCAAATACGTGGGGATGTATTTATAGAGGCATTTCTGTTCGTTTTTTGGTGCGCAAACATGTGAAGGCCCGCGGCTAGAATATGCACCTGCGCGCATTGTTGAATGCTTCAAGCCATTTCAGAATTTGTCACGATTTAACACGATTTATGTTTACTTATTATTTGCTCGGTCTCGAAAAATGATAACATATTACTATTTGTTTGTCTTATTTAGTGTATAAAAAATCAACCTAAAAATAAATTGACTGTGAATAAATTGGAAGCAATACTTAAAACAATAGTGCAGTCAGTGTTAACCTTGAGCTATTATTATACTGTTCCTAAAGTATACTAATATGAATTGTCATTCAGAAATACACACACTTCAATTGCTAAGACCTTGAATTATTTTATTATCAATATTTTTTTCTTATTGTATAGAAGAGCGATTTAATTGTGTGTTCAGGCGTTGGTATCTATAACACAGTTTAAAATAAAACAGGTACCGACGAACCTATTTAAAATAAAAAATTAATAATTTTTTTAAAGAAAGAAACTACGCTCTTCTTAAAGTCAGTTGTTACTTGTTGGTCGTATTGCATACGATATTCAGGAAGGAAAAGAACAATGCAAAAAAACTAAATGAAGCTTAGTTGATATACTTGATTTTGACCATGATAAATTATAACGTTATAAAACTCCACAATATTCCATCACCTAATTCCACACTAGCTTATTCAACGTATAATTACACGCTATCTCAAAGAGATATATTCATATAAAGTTCATTTCAACGCTCCATTCTTCACTGAGAGCTAACATTCGCTCGTTCGGTATGTTTTGTGACACATTTCGCTAATTTAAGGAATTCCTAATTATGCTGGAAAGTTCCATTCAGCCAGCTACCTCGGTAGTGGAATTATGTTATGCAGATGAAGATAAATGCTGCTATTTTACGTACTATCCTTGTAACAATTACAATAACTAACTTATTTGGAGGTTTAAATAGATATAGTATACCTTTTAGTAAAATTTAAGGCGTTCCTAATTGTTCTGGAAAGTTCCATTCAGCGTCCTACGAAGTCGAATTATATTATATGTTATATATATGTCGTTGAAAATTAAAAATTATTTGATAAAAGAAAAAACACACCATTCGTTTTATACTATCTTAGGGTATATTAAAGTAACGCTATACTTGTAAGAATACAAAGAGGAAATAAAATTAATGTTCAAATTACAAAAGAAGTTAAAATAGATTTTTTATTTTGATTGTCCTAATTAGGCGGTTGTCTCATTACGGAAGGAAAAGAAAAGACGTTTTATATTTTTTTTGGTTTATAATTTGTTCTTTTTAACAGACTTAAAACAGAACTTCATACGAGTCACATATGGATTCAGTTTTGATAAGTCGATTCTGTTTTAAATTATTTATATCGGTTTATTTGTTATTACATAATTCACTTACCAATATTAGATCTATTTATTGGTATAAATGTTTTCAAAACCTCTTCAGTAGATCCAGAGAAATCACAAACTTAAATTCAACTTATTAATGTAAGAAAGTGGTCGAATTCAGTTATGTCGTTTTTAAATAAAAGCATTCATACAATAATAATAACAATACACAAGTAATAATAACAATATATATAATACTATATAATTCAGTCATTATACAAAACGTCCGGTTACTAGCTACTAGCTAGTAAATAAGAAAGGTAGACAGAATGCAAATTGGCAGCTGTCCTAACAAATAAACCAAATATCTGCGAAGCTACGGATTTAGAAATTGCCGGAGGGTAAAAACGAATGTAAACTTTAAAAATTCACGCGTATTCCCAACTTGTTTTACGTTACAATACTGGCGTATTGGCTCTGAATGGGGATTTGGGCAGGAGCGAACTCTGTGTATAGTCGGCCCTATACTTGAAAAAATAAACAATTAAATTTATAATATTCTATATCGTTAATAAAGTATCATTAATAAGTTTTGTGATGTCTTAAACAACTTTAAAGTAAGTAATGTAAATAATTAATAAATAAGTTTTAAGCCGTATTTGGGCTGACTTTTAAGAAGTTTGAACAGTTAAGAATTGAAAAAGTAATGAATAATTAATTTGACTATAATTTTTTTTATTTAAATACATTAAATTTAAGTATCTAATTATTTCCCATGGCTTTAACAACGTAATCCCCGACATGTTATTTTTCGGAGTAGTATAAGAAAATAATTTTGCTTCATATAAGCATAGTCATGTGATTAGTAAAAGTCATACTTCAGTATAGAAGTATAGATGAATATACATTATAAAGCGATTAACAAGTTCATAGAATAAGTGATCTTTCATCTCACTCGCTCATACCATAAATTGACGGAATAGCAATAGTATTCTGAGGCCCCACTTGAGCGATAAGTACATCCCACTCAAAGTGCCCTCTGTGTCCACGACGCTCGCTCCAGCTCTTTATTTTAAAGCCATTTTCTACAAGTATTTGTAATTTATTAAGACAAGTCTTGGAACGCTGAATTCCCATTTGCATTAGATTTACTTTATTACGTTGCGATTTTAAAGGAACAATTCATTTTGTGTTTTTTGTTCAAATTATGTGAATGGGCGGTTTTTAATTATTCCGTTTTTTGCCGTTACGTCTTTTTCTTGATTTAGGAATACGGTCGTTTGCTCACATTCTTGGTGAGCTATAAAGTTATTTGACTTAAAAATATTTGGTGGTCAATATTCTCGATTCTTAGTTTCTATGGAAACTAATTCTGGGTATAGAAGGCAATTCCATATTTTAAATAAAGCTTAAATAGAAGCTTGTATTTTTAGCAAGATAAATAAAAGCTTTCAATATAATAATAACCCGTCGCAATCGTAATGAAAGTGTTATTAGTATTGCAATGTTTATTCATAATTGTAATGTTGACTGACTTGTTAAAATATTAGAGTTTGTACAATTGTTTTACTTATATTTATTCGTTCATTTTCATTCCAAAAAGTGTTTTAAAAAAGGTGTGTAGCTCATGAATATTATATTTAAACTCTAGTGACGTACTCTTTGACGACCGCTTGGCGCAGTAGGTAATACACCTGCCTTCTGCGCGAAGGGTCGTGGGTTCGATTCCCACACCGGAAAAATATATTTGTAATTTACATTTGTATTTTTCTGGGGTCTGGGTGTTGC
>DWAJ01005677.1:0-11233 GCA_018238005.1 Eurema mandarina | reverse complement strand
TTCTTTTGTAAATACATACATACAATACATAGCAACACCCAGACCCCAGAAAAATACAAATGTAAATTACAAATATATTTTTCCGGTGTGGGAATCGAACCCACGACCCTTCGCTCAGAAGGCAGGTATATTACCCACTGCGCCAAGCGGTCGTCAATTATAAAGATTATATTTGTTTTTTATCGAAATATCAAAAGACTATTAAGATATAGCGCATTAAAGTAAAGAAGTGGGGGCTAATTACGTCATATACCTTTGATTCAACGTGCATGAAAGTGATACAACTTTTCCTTCCTCGATCCTTCAGTTTTCGAATAAGAAAATAAAAAAACGCAACTATTATTTCTCTTTAATCTATTTGTCGGATAGTAAATTATTTAGTCGACAACCTAATTTTATGATATACCTAGAAACATTATGAAACAGTCGTCCAACTTAAAAGTTTCAAAAGTAGAAAATTAAGCCTACAACACTTTTCGCAATTCACAACCGAAAAACGAAAATTTATTTCCCAAAATACACCTATATATTTTTCATTAGTTTTTTCAGTTTTCGACTAATTAAAACGTACTTTAAAAATTTTTTGTTGAATGTTACAGCTCCGAAGCGTGATTTTTAATATTTTTTCATTACTCTTGTGTTTGTTGAAGCGGTAACTGCCACTTGGGCTATGTAATACCTTTTAGTAAAACAGAAAATTTTATGTTAATTTTTTTAACCTAATAGAAATATTTGCAATATGTATCATGCATTCTAATTATACCTGGTCTATGAACAACATGAATATAATATATCTTTGAGACATTATGAAACTTGTTAAATATACTAACTATTAAGTTTACAATCAGCCTTCTAAGACATCAAGAAGATAGGAATATAGTTAAAAGCTACTTTCTTACAGAATTACTCTTGAAATATCAAACAACGTTGCCGTACAGGAATACTATTTGTAATTAGATAATAGTTATTATTAGTTTTAATAAAAAATAAAAGAATATAATTTAGCCACAGGTATTTTATTTTAAGTCACAACTGCGTTAAAACAAAATGGCATTGGAGTGAAGTGAACAAAACGTGAATTGTGAAATTGAAAAGGAAAAAGCATAGTTTTGATTTTTATATTTGCGCGAGTTCCCATTGGGAATTTTAATTTTTCGTTGGCTTCACGCATGTTGATTGACAACGACAGCAATGTGAAAAAATCTGAAGATTTATTTTTGTTTAAACGCTTTAACTGTCCAAAACATTGTTTTTTATTCTATTCTATGAAGTGGTGAGACGAGCTGGACGCCCTCCTGATGGTAAGAGAAACGCCAGCCCATAACCAATGTAATGCTACCCGGAACTTTGCTCCGGGCAGGGGTGCACTACATTGACGCTCCCCACTTTGAGTCATAAGGTGTTAAGACTCATCAGCGCAGTAATCACGCTGGCTACAGTGCCCTTCAGACCGGAGCACAGTGACATTTGCATATCACTGTTCAGGCGGTTGAATGTCTGGCACTGTGGGGGTACCCACCCAGTCGGTCTCCTGCGAAAGAGACTTACCCCCGGTTAATATGTGTATGTTACACATACACACATTAAAGAATATATTGTTTATGATGACTTTAAAATAATCTTACCTATTAAAATTATAAACGAGATATTATGGAAGATATTTTCAGATTTTTCTTATTTTTCCACGTAAATAGATGTGGCAAAAATTAACGTAAAGCTGCTGATTAAACAGTACCTACCAGTTATTGCTTTGTTTAAAGTTTTATTTGCTTAGGTTAAAAAGTTACCTATGTCCTTTGTCAGACTCTAGACTATCTGTGTACCAAATTTCATTGTAATCGGTTCAGTAGTTTTAGCGTAAAAGCGAGGCAGACAGACAGAGTAAATCACATACTTTCGCATTTTAAATATTAGTATCGATTTTGTAATGTTTACGGGACATGGATCCTTTGCAATATCGTCACAAGAAAATGAAAATATATGTAATTATATCTTTAAATAAAATGCTTATTTATAATAAGTAATATCATTTATTTCTATAGAAATATCACCGTATGTGATAGCATATATACGAATGTGATACTTTTGAAACGTTTCAAGCAGAAATGGTGAATGTGGCCAATGAAACGTGATAGAGTAGATCGGTTGGTAGTAGGGACTAGGGTGACCATATTACTTTGATATTCATTTGTTAATAATACGAAAATTTACTACTTGCAGTTATGACGTCATCACCGCTTGCGTTATCTGAAGGGAAGCAGTTAACTAAGCTATAATGGTATAGATTAAACATTTATCGGCATAATGTTCTGTAAATTGATATAATGTACTGTCATGACTAGTAACATCAATTAAAACACTATAAATTGCATAACATATTAAAACTAAATTAAATAAATAATTTGTTTATTTGGTTTTTCTTGCATTTTGTATTAAAGTATGGATACTATGTATTATAATCACGACGATTATATATAAAACAATGTGGTCTACAGTTTTATTTGACGAATGTTTATAGCAGTGGTAACACAACTGCCTTCTGCGCCAGCAGTTGGGGGTTTGATACCCAGAAGGAAATAGTAGCTGGTGCCTTGAGTTACCCCTCTAAATAGAAGATTTTCATTTTTCTTTGCCATCAAAATGTGGTTACCCACCGCCCGGATGCTCTATGTGATGTGCTCGGTCGCTTTCCGTCTGATTTTCTATTTAAGCGTCATCATTCAGCAAAATGGAGCGTTCCAAATATTTCTACTTACTTTTCTCGGCAAACTCTAAATTATCTATTCAAGAATTTTGTCCGACTTCAAGAATGAAATCTTTGTGTGGGCTGAGATCTTGCGAGTCTTATGAAGATAGCAGCGGTTTTTTTTGTTAAGTCTAACTTGGCATGAAAAAGAAGGCTTAATATTGACTTAACAATTTAGGGCTCGATATTCACCATTGGCTTTTCTGACATCCTGGAAGGATCGCTTGCTTTATGCATCCATATCAAAGTCCGAGTCAGTATGTCACCGTTTTATGCGATTCTGACGTAACTGACTCCCATACCAGAGGTGGACGATATGCGTAACAGGGTTTTGTAACTGCAAACAAAAAAAGGCTAGCTGAGCTAAAAGCTAACTTCTAAAAAGTGATCTACGATGCCCAAAAAGACTTATAATTTATCGACCTTTGGGATCAAAATATACTTTGCATCTCGCCCCGACTTCGCTCGCATTAAAAATTATGGTTTAAGCTATCCTTTCTTGTAAGTTGGATCAAACTGCACACGGTGTGTAAATTTAATTTAAAATCGGTTCAGTCGTTTAGGAGTAAATCGAGGACAAACAACGTGACACGTAATTTATATAAAATAAGATTTATAATCAATGAATAAAAAATTTATTATAAGTACTTGATAAAGTAAATACTTCCGATATGTTAGTTTGAAATTATTTAAATAAAATTACATATTTAAGCCATTAAAAAGTTTTCACGACAAAATCTCATATTAGGCCTCAGGGAAATAAGATTTCGTATTTCTTATTTTGATTTATTACGCCCAGGTTGCATTTGTACCAACACTTTGCATAAAAAATGATTGACGATTGTTAGCTACCCCCAGAGTTTCATTAAAGAGCCTCTGCCAAGCGAAAAAAGACTTTATTTCCAGGTATTTCGGTTAAGTAACGCTTATCAAAGAGCTTTCGCGGAAGAAAAATGATGCAATAATGTTGGCAAAAAATATTCCTTATAGAGATTAATTGTTGAATGAATATAATAGACCATTCTGTTTGGGGTTTTATAACGCATTCTTATTATGAATGTATGAAAAGCCGGGGAGATGACGAGTTAAATTTATCTAATAATCGTACTGACGAGGTATTTTCCTTACAGGTAGAAACGCAGAGATTATACTTTGATTTCGCCTGATGTTAAAGAGAGATGATTTTTAAGATAATATGAGATATTTAGTCATACCTACCTATTCTAAACAAGATCTTTTATTCAGTAATAAGAACGATGGACCATGGGGTTTATAGACTTCCTGATTCTGTAACATCTACAGTAGATGTATGTTTATATTTTTTGGAAGGACAGACACAAAAATGAAAGCGAATTCTTTAGTTTTTTTTAAATAAATAATACTTTTTATAAGGAAACGATTGAGAAAAGCAGTTTAGTAGTTCAATTTATTAGGATTATAACCTCAAAACAATAGCTCAATATGTTTTGCATTAAAATATAAAAAATATTATGTATCCATTACGATAACTACTCCAAGATATTAGAACTAGCTGACGCATTTTTCCGTGGCATAACTAAAGTTCCGTTGAAAAATATACAGTGAAAATGTTTATACAAATAAAAATGATATTTCATATTTTATCTTACTCGTAATGAGTTTTATTTTTTTTAAATGGCAAGAAAAAATATACAAAAGATTCATTTTGAAAAGAAAAACTATGCAATCTGCTTTCGTTTTCTTGTTTAAAATGTAAGTGGATAGCAAATAGGTAGCATAGGAAGTGTTGAATTGCTTGTGCTACGGCTGAAGTGAGAAAAAATCTGACTTTACATATACTGTCTAGCTATCTTTATGTGTGATGGCAGGTATTCTTTGCCTCTTTGTCTGATTTGCACATAATATATGTCGATTGAATATATCACATTTTTGCTTTCAATTCTAACACGATGCTACAGTAATAAATAATAAATAAATAAATAAATAAATATTTTCAGGACATTTATACACAGCGCCATCTAGTTCCAAGCTAAGCCGAAGCTTGTGTTATGGCAACTAGATAACGGAATAAATTACAAATACATACTTTTCTTTTGTAAATACATACATACCATACATAGCAAAACCCAGACCCCAGAAAAATACAAATGTAAATTACAAATATATTTTTCCGGTGTGGGAATCGAACCCACGACCCTTCGCGCAGAAAGCAGTTGTGTTACCACTGCGCCAAGCGGTCGTCGAATTACACAGTATACAAAATTTGTTTTCAATCGACTACTCAATTCAAGAAAACTCTCAATTCGTCCGTATATAGGTATATGCTTTTTTGATTAAAACGCAAATAAAATTCAAATACGAACCAAGTCAATTTAAGTTCTTTTGACAGTTTTGTTTCGGAAAAGTGTAAAAATTGGACTGGATAAGTGATTAAATTTCAATTGAATTTAACAAACAATTGAGTTAGTTTGTAATCGTATCAACTACCTAAATCAAGCAGATGGTTCAATGAATTAAAAAAAATTAATTGGATACTTTATAAAAAGGCTGTTTTTCCTCTTAACCTGTAACTTAGTGTTAGTTGTGCAAACACAAGCACAATTGCAGTGTAGTGGTATGGAAATACTGCGGCAGATGAATTTTAACTCAGACACGATACTGCGCTATCTAAACTACGCGACACATTCGGAAATCCCTTTAATGCATACATACATACATTAAAAATGCATACAAAAGTAATGATATCTTTTTGTACAGTGTATCTACATTTTGTCATAACCAACAAACACTATGTCATAAAGTGTTACAAACTCAAAATAAATCATAAAATGAAGAGCAATGGTCGTCCACAATATTTCAAAATGATTTCTGTGCTAAAAATTATTAAAAACAATAGTATTCTATACGTACCAGCTTTGTGTTTCGCTAAGATGTATTGGAACATAATTGATTCTTTTTTAGTTTTGTATAATATTTTAACTACAAATGCTGCTTGATGTCTAAAATAAAACATTAATTAAAGTTTAAAAAAAAACGAAGTCACAGTCTCATGCTAGTTTCGAAAAGTAGGGCTATTTCCTTTATCCTCGGGATATTAAAAATATTTTAAGGAGGCTATATAAAGTGGTCTAAGATTAATGCGTATTATATTTTTACGGCGGCCTGCGTTGAAACACGTTGATGGATAATAAACCTGGTTTATGGCGAAATACGGTTGGGAAATTTGGAAGAAGAAATTTGGGTCATATGTATAGGCGTTTTTTGTATCGGCCGTTCGCTGGTCAACCGTAGTAATAAGGTATGAAGGGGTTATAATATAGAGGTACCTTTATTGTAGGCAATTTGAAAAAACGGTAACATCTATATATATAAAAGAAAGTCGTGTTAGTTACACCATTTATATCTCGATAACGGGTCAACTGATTTGGCTGAAAATTGGTAGGGATGTAGTAAGCTACCTGGTTCTAAGGAACCAGGAGAAGGACATAGGATACTTTGTATCCAGTTTCCAGGGGAATAATTTTTTTATGAAAGTAAACGTGGACGGAGTCGCGGGCAACTGCTAGTATATCTATAAAAGTAACATAATGTTAGAGAAATACATGTTTTGGCTTTTTATTTTATATGTGCTTTGCTTTTTAAAGACGACGAGGTTATTTTTCTTTCAAGCATGAGTCAGGAGCGGAAGAGTTGAGGCCAAAGAGAGAAGATACAATATCTGAATGAAAGGATTTGCGATAAAAGGGAAAAAGGACATAAGATGGTTGGAACGGGTGCTCCCACTTTATTTATTTATTTATAATGAAAAACTACAAGTAGGACAGAAATTTATAATTGAATCTTACAATTTCGCACCAGTATTTTAACAATTGCCCACTTAATTATAGGTGCCCTAAAAATTCGAAACAGTCGATACACGTACCTATATGGAATTTGTTAGAAAATTAAACAGTAAAAATCAATTAGTAAAATAAATAGTAATTAAATTCTTATTATTTTACTATTAATTTCAATGTCAAAGTATTGTTAATATTTAAACGTCATTATTATTTAATAAGTTAGTCAAAATAATTTTCTTAAAACTAAACAAATTATTATCAATAATGTCGAGTTCATCACTGTCGTCATTCCTTATAGCTAATCTGTAAATATAGACATACACTTACCAAACAAACGCAATGAAAGCTCCAATGAGATGCCATCTTGACGTCAGTTTTCTGTATGAAGGTGGTACCAATCCAAGTGAACATTTCAGCCTAACGACATTTCTCAACCTTTTAATTAGTCCGAAACCTTTAAAATAATTAATCCTCTAACTATAGCAAACAAACTTAAAGCAACCACATCTTATAAAACAGACTTACCCACCCGAAACTACGTCTATAGAAATCTTAATTAAATATGTGTCCTCAAATGTAATCCTTTTGTATATAATACGGGAATTAATTATGTGTCGCTGAGTCTCTTCAGTTTGTATGGCGTCAAAAATGTGTTAAGGCTCTTTATACATGTACGGGTCTGTGGCAGCATTTCTTTTTGTTCATCTTTTTTGATTCGTTAGGAGTTATTCGTGCTAGGGTTTCGAATTTCGGTATTCATGTAGGTTGTTTGTCGTGTCTATTTTTTTAGAGTGCATGTTTTAGAAAATAGGTCATCCTCTAAAAAACGTTGACTTTAAATTTGAGAAAAAATTTCATTAAAGTGCTCTAATGTTAAATTACACCAGTTTAAAACGTAGAAAACTATGTAAGATCGGGTGGTCTAACTTGAAAAAAATCACTTGGAAAGCTTCGTATAGATGTAAAAATTAAACTAAATATGTTTCAAGATGGCTTTGGTACCTTTGGGCTCTGCACTGTGATGCTTGGTTAAATTGTGATCATAAGGTTGCGAATAGTAAGGTACAAGTTAACGACTATTCGTTTAATAACTATTTATTAAGAATCTTAATTAGTTAATTTGTTATCGAGAGTATAAATAAGTAAATTTGCTTAATATTAACATTCCTTTTGGGTTTCTTTAAAAAAAGAAGTAACGTTACCCTGTCTTAGTCGCTCATACATCAGTTTGTACATGTATGAGTTTTATGCACGGTGTTCGATAAAAAACAAGAGAACCAGATCAATCTAGCAGTATCGAAATATAGGCGTTTGATCAAACGCAATCTGAAGCTTTAACATTAGTATAGGTCGCGGCACGGATGTTTAGCGCTGGACGAGAATAGCTGCGCATCGGTCGAATCGCGCTCGTAATTGACGTATTAATGCGAGAAAGACAACACGACTGGGGAACCAATCAACGCTCGCGCACCCGACGATCACGCGCCCGCGCGCCGTGGCGTCCCCTCGATACCTTATTTTTGACTTCTGCGCAGGCTTCGCTCAGCGCTAAAGACTCATGACGCTAGTTATACATATTTATTAAAACGCTAAAAGAGGAATAAATAAAGCCTCGTACAAAGAAGATATAAATCTTACTCCGTTCAAAGCATTATGCAAGTATCACGTTCGCGCCGAGTTTCCTACATTATGACAGTTACCATTTTCACGTGTACCGGTGAGTACCTATACATTAGCAAATACATACTTTATTGCTTGCTAGCTTTTACTCATATATTATATATTTTATCACTATAGGTATAATACGTATTGAATAGATTTAGCTTTTGTTTTTGCGACTTTCTTGGAAAATTACTTTCATAGCAGTAGATATCTGATAAGCAAATTAGTTGATTTTTAACATTGAAAAGTACTAGTTAGCACCAAGCTTTCGAATCTGGAGTCGTAAAGCTTTTTTAGGGTGACCTTGTTCCCGAACTGTCACCCATAGTCGGGTTTTGGTCGGTAAAAGTCCGTCATAGCTTCTTTCTTACACTAAATATTCATTTATATACATTAATTAACCATTATGGTAGGTAACACATCTAAGTGTTAAGGAGTACCATTTAACTAACCTATAAGAGAAAATTCTTATAATCTTGTGAACTATACCTTCTTGTACACCTACCAGCTTTACTTTACCATCTGTAATTTTTACAAATAATATTAGATTGATATTTTTCATATATATATATATATTAAGCCAATGTGGATGTACCGAAGGAAACTAAATGTTGCGTGTTCTTATTGTAGTGTCTTTATTAACGAATGTCGTCGTGCTACATAGCCACACACATTTTTTTTTGACGGGGGGAAATCCACTTACGGATACTGCATCCTCCTCGGGGGAGAAGGAGGCGGTTATGTCGGACTCGCCAGAAGGGCCCTACCGACTAAAACCCACCGGTGTTCCGTCGCGCACCCTTTCGGGGGCGGACCTGCTGAGGACGCACGAAACAATCGTCCGCAGGCCCGCCAGGCGCCGGCGATACAAAACACTACCTGAAAAGAGAAACAAACATTCACGTGCACTGCTTCACCAGTTCATTCTACCAATTTTATATTCTTACGCCATCCTATGCACAGCGAAATAAAAGATAACCCCAAAGTCCAAAACCTAATACACGTGACGCCGAACGCCTTCCCTTGTCAAACTGACAGTTTGTGTTCACAGATAAAGACAAATGATAAATGAATAATGTATTTCATTTACATATTAATAATCCTTTTTATTTTTCGCTTTTGTATATAACCTATGACATTCAGCAATAATGTGGCTTTCTATTGGTGAAAGAATTTTCAAAATCAGTTCAGTAGTTCCCGAGATTACCCCTTACAATTTAACAAACACACAAACCTTACTTCTTTATAATATTATTAAAGATAAATTGAAATTTACTGCCCTTTTTACCCTTTCCTTATCCGCGTAGAATATATATTCAGATAACATCTGTATAAAAGCAGCAATATATTGGAAATAAATATTACATATTCTGATCATCACTTTTGAGAGCCATGAAAAGGTTAAAAACCAAAATTGGGTTTTGCATTTATAAATATAAATATGAAATTGAAAGAAACGATTTACTTTATAAATGTTTAAGTATACCTAGTAAAAATAGACCTAAGAGAACAATGGAAGTAACTGGCAACACACAGCCCAGGCAACCATAAAAAAGTATAATATGGACACACTATTTTGAGCGGGTAATATAGTTAAAATATATTATCAGTTTTAATATTATTAATAACACGGAGTCGAATTACATTAAACACTATACGAATGAAAAGAAAACAGTTCCAATACAAGCCAGAAAGACCACGCTTAGAAATAAGAGCTATTGAAAAAAAAATGAGGTACATTTAGAAAGGAATAAAGCCGCAAAAGTTGAATGCAAGTAGCATGTTGGAATGAATATTGTCGCCGTAGGCTCCAAAGGACCGAATTGAGCGCTACACGCAAATCTCCCGCGTAATAACAGAAGCTGCCCATTATTTTCTAGAATGGCTCCCAGCGTTTAATATAAAAAGCTAAGCTAATGACCCGTTTCGATGCAACCGTGTAGGCATGTAATGAGTATGGATCGCGTTGGGTGATAAATTCATTTAAAGTTGCTATGGGATCATGGGCCTGATAAATGTATGGAGGTTTTTGAAGCTAGTAAAACATTCATGAGGGCCTTTAGGACTGCGAATGTCCAAGAGAGAAAGACGCTTTTTAAAGTCAAAGTCAATAATTCTCTATTCCGGAAGATGTAAACTTTTAATTACTTGGACTTGATATTAAAAAAAAATTGGTCAGTTGATCGTCAAAATATAAAAGAACTTGTAGAAGATCTTAAGCAAGAGGATTTATATGAAGAAGGGTCGTCATGAAAATATTAAAAATCTTCATTTGCAATTTTAAAGTGTTATAAATTCAGTATAGGTACATAGATAGGTAATAATATTAATTTTTAAAAGGTCTATAGAAATATAGGAATTAAAGAAAGCATGAATTACAATTTAGTATTGTAAATGAATTATAATTATAGCAACTATCAAGTATATTATGCCAAGTCAAATATAAACCTGCGTTTGAAATTTTAGTTTTAAACTGACCGATCCCTTTCTGCTATTGACATATAATCATAAAAGAAAAAAGTGTTGTAAGAGTTAATTCATATGAAAAATCGATCGTGAACTTTAATCGTCTGACACTAATTCCAATCCAAATATTTAAAACTGAACAATACTGACATCTGGCGGTGGATTTACATCACTCGCTTAAATCGAGTTGAATCGTTGAAGGAAAAGGTGCCTTAGATACATAGCGATAAACGCTCGTCTTTAAAATTTAATGTAATTTATGCATCTTTATATAAATAAAAGAAAGTCGTGTTAGTTACACCATTTGTAACTCGATAACGGCTCAACTGATTTGGCTGAAAATTGGTGGGGATGTAGTTTAGAACCAGGAGAAGGACATAGGATATTTTTTATCTATTTTTCACGGAAAAAAATTTTTTATGAAAGTAAACGCGGACGGAGTCGCGGGCAACAGCTAGTATTATACAGTAGTATTCTAAAAAGAGTAACTGATAATTTCAGACATTATTTAATAATCCGTCTTTTTGATAATTTTTATCAA
>DWAJ01005676.1:0-11234 GCA_018238005.1 Eurema mandarina | reverse complement strand
AACCAATCAACGCTCGCGCACCCGACGATCACGCGCCCCGCGCGCCGCACCGCTACCTCGATACCTTATTTTTGACTTCTGCGCAGGTTTCGTTCAGCGCTAAAGATTCGTGACGCGTACTATACCTATTGGGTACAATATGGTATAGTTATAATATATACTTACGCATCATTCATGTTCAGTTTAAATAGTACGTGCATTTCTTCTATAATCTGACGTATTTTTTCATCCTGCAAATAGATACTGAATATAAAATAATCAACAAAGCTTTTTTTCCTAGAAAATTATAGAAATGCAAAAGTTACATTATACTGGTCTAAAGTTTCACGGTTCCGTTGTGATTCCTTAAGTAACTCTATTACTTTTTCACCAAACATTGTTTTTGTTGTTTTTCGGTTTTTCTCAAAATACTGAACTAATAGTAATTAATTATAAACATTACTGTTCAGCTCATACTCTCGCATAACAGTAGTCCAAAGAACATCAAAAAATATAGACAACTTTAACTCGCATTCGTAATAAAGGATTAAATATTAAAAAATAATGTTTGTACAGTAAAAACTTCTAAACATTCGAATTTTTGACAATAATTAACTGTGAAGTGTGAACGTGACTGACGTATGAAGTAGTAACTGTCACACGTGCATAGTATAAAAAGGCTTACGTCAGTGCCGGAAGAAATAGACTACAAAAATTACTATAAAATAAATAGAATCCTAGAGTTCTATTAAATTGGAAAAATAAATACGTAACAAACTTTAATAATTATTTTTTTAAAAAAGCTAATGAGCTTTTTTAATAAATTTAAAATTTCTGGTACATGTATCCGTTTGATGGGAAAATTCCTTTTACGCAATTTTGTAATTGTATTTCATATCTGCTAAATGAATTTGTACCTTATAACGTTGCTTTGAAAATCAAAATTGTATAATATATTTACAAAACCCAGTAATCTCTCATTCATTTCATTTCTCCCATCTACATTCTACAACTCTGCCACTCCGCTTCGTGATAGCTACATGCTAATTTTCATGCATTGCATTCACAGTCGTTTAGCGAGATGGTAGTTTTATTGTTTTGACTGTCTAAACAAAAATAATTGTACATAATTTTGAAACATGTGTGTGTGTTGATATAATTAAAACGCATTTGGATTATCGTCGTATTAACCGTGTTTAGATTAATTTAATTAAGTGATACAAAATGAGTGCCAAGAAAGTTTTCGATACAAAAATTTTGGAGGATGAGAACACAGATTCTGGTTTCTTGTCGGGGCCGATGAGTGAGCATCTGGTGTCGGAGGAGTTCGACCCAGAGGAGGAGGCCAGGAAGGATGAGCCCAAGCAGAGTAGTGACAAAAGAGTGATTAGTGAAAGTGTGGACTTAGATAGTGGTTTAGATTTGTGTTTGTCTGAGTGTTTGTCGAGTGTAAACCTGGATGACGCGACACCCACAGCCCAGCCGCCTTTAATAGTTATTGATCAGAACCAATCACAGGATATCCCACCCCTCGTTATATTATTCCAGCAGGATGATGATGGAGACACGTAAGTCGCAATTTATAATTAATTATAAAACTCTAAATAGGTTTCAGTGGAATAATCATACCACCAACTTTTTATGTAAACATTGCTTATAGAATTATCTTGAACCGAGCAATGCTAATAGTATACTGAGCTGCAATTTTCAACAAACACTCATAATTTCAACAAACAGGTCATAAAATTGTATTTACAAAATGATTATATCTGGCCTAAATTATCAAAGTTTGTATGATAAATTGTGTGTATAATACAATAACAAGGAAAAGTCATCACTATTGAGTGAGTCTTGCCAAGTGTTTGACTATGAAAAAACCCAGATTTTAGTATTTTTTATCACTTTATTAAACTTAAGCAAACAGTTTAAAGATAAATAAACATCACTGAAGTATTATATTTTACGATTCATTTTTAATATGATCATTAAATAGTATCGCAAACGGTTGTTTTGATGATTATTTAGTCTACTTTAAATTTCTTCAATCAATGAATAGTGAAAAAGAGAACCCAAATGTTCTATAACTGATATAAAAATAGTTTAAGTTAAGTTTTTGAGCGTGCAATTGTAAATATTGATTGTTTATCAGTTGGGTTTTACAACAATTTTATCTAAACTTGAAGTATTTCATTCTATTATGTACACTTGGCTTTAATTTAATTCATATTCAAGATATAATGATTTTTAAATAATCAAAAAATAATTTTGTTTTGCTGAGATTTTTTCTGGCGGTTCTCTGGAGAAACTAATGTGTTAATAGTGGTACATACTTCTTTTGTAATGTTTTGTTGACTCAAAACTATAGTAGCCTAATAGATAAGAAACTGCCACAATTGATACAAAGCTCATCATCATCATCAGTCCATTTACATCGCAACTACTGGGTCATGGGTCTTCCCCCATTATATGAGGGGTAATTGCCAAACTCCATGCTTGGCAGATATAAATAATAAAAAGACAAAGCTATATACAATATTAATTAGCATATAAAAACTCAAAAGTAGAATCTCAGTTAGAATTATTTTGTCATAAACTGGTGTCATGTATATTTTTTAACATAGCCATAAAACAATGATTTTCACAATAATGAAACAAATTTTATTCATCCTTGAAATTTTACACTACCTATAAAGTTTTATACTACAATTGTGACTTAGATAAATAATCAACTTAATACAGTCTCTTAAAGATAAATGTTATTATTACAATACTAAAAAATTGTTACAGACAACTTCACATAGCCGCAGTACATGGCTGTGAGAAATCAGTGGGCACACTCATCAGGGTGTGTCCCGACAAAGCATGGCTTGACATCCCAAATGACTTCGGTCATACACCCTTACACCTCGCAGTACTAGCGGGACATGCCAAAGTAGCCAGGATGCTGGTACTAGCTGGTGCATCGCTCGGCATCAGAGATAGCACAGGAGGAACGCCCCTGCACACAGCTGTAGAAAGGAATAATCTAGAATGCTTGCTAGCTCTTCTGGAACCTGTCAAAGAAAACCCACCTAGAAAATTATCAACGATATTAGACCAAAAGAATTACAGAGGTAAGAAGACTTAAATATTCTAGTTTTTCTATGTACATTTAACTTATGACTATAGTCATACATAAAAGGCTCAACAGACATTATTTAAATGTTTACTGTAAATATCCAAGAAAAGATCAGTTAAACTTCCGAAATATTGTCCATAAAATATCATGTTAGGTAACCAAGAGAATACCTATGCTTTGAAGTTCATCTGATTCATTGTAAATACCCAGCTGTCGGTTTTCCCGGAACTTTGACCGTTTTCTGACTGCATTTCGTCTAATTATTGAAGCGACGAGTGTTCAATTCGGTCTAAATGTATGTGTAAATGTCATTTGTTATAATAAAACTTACCTACATTATTAGGTACTTGTTACAGAAATTATCAATACCCTTATTCGCGAAACTTTAAATTTAATAAATATTTATGCAAACCAGATTGAACTACGCAATCAGTGTTAATAAAACATAAAATAGTTATCGAAAAATAGTAATGATATCACCATTCGTATCAAAGCACCATTGACCTCTGCCGGACCGGCGGACGACGTCAAGGGACATACGTATTGTATGCGGCTAATATCGGATTTCACATTAAAATAATTTAGTAGCCAATGTTGGTGACAATTTTTTGCTAAAAGAGCAATAAAACTAGTATTACATAATATAGTAACTTTACTAAATGACAAAACTGGCAATATTTATCTATGGGTACGATGTTTCCTAAAGCTTTTTTACACCACTAATTAGATGTGACAATACCAATTAATTCTGAAATAAACTTAATTTTCGTACAAATAATCTGTAATTATAATCAGGATTAGTCAGAAAACCCAATAAGCCTAACGTATAATGGCTATCAAGGATGTTTAAAAGTTCAGGTAACCCACACATAGCTTGGTGCTTATAAGGTCACGACATTATCCAATAATTAAGGACGTCGATGACATTTGCTATAGAAATTATAACGGATACAAAGTGCCGGATGCCAAGCCGTTTGCCTTCTATTGTCATGAAATTGCATAGGATACGAGCACGCGACGCACGTCACCTGAGAAAAAAACAGTTTCACTAGGATGTGTCGAGTAGCAAACCTGTTTGGCCAACGTAGACAGTGTTTACGTGATCACAGATCTAGATAATCAAGACTACTACGCTCAATGGAATCCAAATCCTAAGCAAGTCACGCGCGGGAAATACAGCTGATGATTTAATAAGCAGCTTATTCTTAGAAAATGCTAGAAGGTTTAATCGCTGCGGACGGTAATGAGCTTAGGTTTCGATCGGTTATAAATCATACTAATAGCAATACGTGACGTAATGAATAGCCCTTATTTAACAACGATCCTTATCTTAATAGTTTTGAAAGAAGGCACTTTGAGAATTGTGACATTAGACTTAGTAGTCCACACAAAAGACTTCCTTCTAATTATGTAAACAAGGTTTTACCTGGTCTTGTGGAAGCGTTAAAGACTTATTTGTTTTCGAAATAAATAATCTCGACGGTAGGTACGTTCGGTTTTCCCGATGTTATACAATGCTTCTCGCCTTGGATGTTTCAGCTGTTTACATAAGGTTTTACCCATCGGCCTGGCCTCGTTTCTCGACCTAAACACCTTTTGTTTTAATGTGATTTCTATTTATAATATCAATTAGAAATATGAAGCACATTAACATCGGATTTCCCCAGATTCGGGTACATAATGCAGATTTAAATAGCGGTTTCGGCAACGTAACATGATGGGTAATCCCAGCGCGGTGGTACCCGTGGCTCGTAACGAGCGAGCGGAGAAAGCGCCACTCTCCGACCCGTGGGGGTATCCCACGCTGTGCCAATTGCAACGTTACGTGAACGCCGGTTTTCCCACCTCATATGATTTCAATGATAAGCAGCGATCATTGACACGTGTATCGTTTATGTGTGTCACCTTTGCCTGCGACATTTGCAATTTAATTCGAGGTTGCTTCGCCATCGATATACGTGAACGTTTACCTTTGATAAATTATTCTATAATAACATGTTTTTATGTAAAACGCAAATTATACAATATTATCATATTGGACATTGCCATTTAGAATAATTGTTATAGCCTAAAGGTATTACACATAAATTTTGCAGTTATAGATAGTGAAGTATTCGTCGGTTGGACAATCATTTTATGTATGTATGTCCGAAAATAATACCTTAAATAAAGGACAAACGATTTGATTTCAAAGAACCGTTAGCGGAAAACACAGTTGGATAGAAAAATACCCAAAGGAAAACCGCAAATTGTACTTGTAAGGTTGTAAGAGCCGTTAGAAGTGACAAAGGCTTCGATGCTCCTTCGGGTTATCCCCAAGTGAAAGTAAATGGCTGCACAACGTTCGGAAATCCCACTGCTATCTGATGACGACAATTGAAAGTTAGTTTAAAGATACGTTGAAGATATCGTTATCGTCTGATTCGATATTTTCATTGATAGCAGGGTGCTTTGTGAAATGATTAGTAAGGCTAAGAAATGATTAGATGATATGCCACAAGTTAGCACGGTCAGGTCATGAGTTAAAATTTTCAAGCTATAAGGATATCTAATAGCAATTATAATGACGTTGAATCATGTGATCGTGGTCAAAGACATTAGGTAAACCGATGACCGCACTGGTTTTTTGGAAAACAAACTTAAATCCGGTTTCCACGGAATGAAGTGCTCCGAGAAATGATTATTTGGTTACATTTTGTTCTTTAAATAAACGTGGATTTTCGGAAATTAAATTCAAATTTATATGATAAAAAAACTAAAGGCAAATTCTATAATATTTTCTTATAACTCTGTGCCACATAATCATAAAATTCTGTATCTCAATGTTTCGAAAGTCATGCGCACAATTACATAGTCAAGCAGTCTGTAAGAAAAAGTTTAGATCATACTACAGTTAGTCGAGTGAAGGCTACACGTTCTCGCCTTTTGTTCATTTGCGTATTAAACAATGATAATAGCTGGAATTGTTATCAGCCGTTATTATATTTGCTTTGGATTTTCCACCTCCGCTCTGCTATGCGGTTAATCTATCTTTTGCGTTGTACTAAGCCCTCTGACATTTGAATTTTACCTTATTTATGACGACGGATGAGTAATAAAATAAGGTGTGGTGCGTCTAAGAACAAAAGGAATCATAGTAATAGAATGTTCGAGAGTCTTACTATGTTATACCAGTTCACTGTCTCCTAAGACGCGGAAACAGAGAAAACATCGTCGACCATATATGGCGAGGGCAACAGCTTGCGCGCGCGCCGATCGCCACATTGTTGGGAAAACCCCACCGCTCCGCCGCCCGCGCCGCCCCACCCCCGCGCTCGCCCGGGCGCAGCTACGCACCTACTTATTTATACTACACCATATTTAATCCTCCGCATCATACACGATTCCACCGCAACACTTGAATACGTAATGACTAAGAGCGACGCAGTCAAAACAATTTGTAATTGTCTTGTTGAGTGCATTATGTGTAACCATGCAATAGTATGCAAATTAAAATTTAAATATCCAAAAATTTACCATTTGTTTCACTAACATACGAGTAGCCGAAGACAATATTGTCTCTGACGCAGATCGGTATGATAATCTAGCCAAACAAGTTATCGTACTCGACACCTAGATAGCTATTTGTCATTAAACGATATCATTGTTTCTACCGCCATACACTATCGATGATTTTGTTAAGACTTATATCAGACAGAAAGATGACGAATTAATTAACATCTTTATTCATTACGTTATCAGTTAATTTCATAATAAATTATGTAACGTAAGAAACGAAAAAAAAAACCAAAATATTTTCTTCATGACCAACTGGCGATCAGATTCGTGACTTCGCTGATGCACAATGTCAATTCCAAGAAACATACTGGCAGTTTTGAGAAACGAGGTCGGAGTAAACTTTACTTGTCGTAAATAAATTACTGGTTCGCTGAATAATTGATGCTACAATATATGAGTGGCGTCTCGACTAATTACGTCAGGAGGTTGCAAATCATTTCCCAAGCAGACGAAAGAAGTTTTAAGTAAAATATAGATTGTGACTGGACGTCGTTATAAAAAGCACGCGACATGGCTGTGTATTTTGGTCAAGACGAAAATAATGCTGGATTGAGGCCAACGTCGCTTTTAGACGTTAGAATACCAGATTCCGCAGTGTTTTTTGGCCAACTTAGTCGTTTGAATTGCATGTTATATAAGAGCGTAAATGGATGTAGAGTTTTTAAGTACATTTCACATGAGAATTAGATCTTATTTCTACAGAGTAGATTTGTGAGTTAAATGGGAAATAAAGTATTGAATTTGCTTATTGGAAGGACTAACTTAAGACTTCAACAGCGGTTTGAAAGCTGGAAGAAAAGCTATAAAACTTGTCGAGTTTGGAAGGTCTATGATCTAATGGAATATGGTCTTGAAGCTATTGGTCATTATTATATAAGCACATATTTCGGGTTTTAAGAATTGCATAATCTTCTCAATTATTTAATTTATTGCTATAATGAATTAATGATTGTAATAAATTATTAGGTATTACGTCATCACGTATAGTATGTCACGAGGTTTTTAAAGGCGAAAGGTGATCATGGCGACTTCTAACTGACCTGTTTTTATTTAATAGCCATTTCATTATCTAAGTCATAAAAATAGGCTTGGTTGGAATTTATTAATAAATATTATAAATGCGTTGGTATGTGAGAAGTTTGGATCTTCTCTTTCACGCAATATCTGATAAATTTATTCCTCTTTATTTAATATTCTTCTTCCGGAATACTGAAACGCAACTTAAATTTAAGTACAACTTAACGACGTACAATGGTCCGATTTGACATTTCGCCACATAATTCTGTCAAAATTACGAGACTTAAGGCGTGCTTGAATTTAATTTGCGTATGAGCATTTGGCCGCTAGTTAATAATATGTGTATCGTTGACATTTAAGTTAAAATTCGTATTTAAATTGAATGAGTTTCAATTGTGAATAAACATTAATAAAATGTAATAAAAACAAATTACGTAGTACGATAATAATTATAAATTGTGTATGTACCTGCAAACGCGGACATACAGTCACACATGGTGTTATTTCCTGTTTGTTGTATTTATTTAAATACTCGCTAATGATTTGAATATTAATTTGTTAGTTTTAACACATTTTGATTATCGTTTGAAGCTCGAGGCGAATGGCTTTTTATTTAATTTATAACGTTTGTTTTCATTATATATTTTTTAGCCTTTTGCTTAAAAAGTCATTAAAGAATAGAACTATATTTTGCGATAAACCCTGTCCTTTGATCGTTTTCGGGTTAATATACAGCATATTATTATTACACGAATATATCGTTATGTAAATCTCGAAATAACCTCCATTAAATATTGAAAGAAAATAGTGTATCTTCGAAATATGTATTCATGAGTGTTTTCATTGTTTCAGGTCAGACTTGCGTACACTTGGCTGCGTCTGCCGGCCACGTGAAGCTACTACAGATATTAGTGTACTTCGGTGCAGATATCAATGCTAGAGTGAGTATATCTTTCATGTTTTACCAAAACCGTTCTTACGCCTTATACACGTAAGATAATACAGCCTAATACATGGTATTAAAATTCGACTATTCGGACAAAAATCTTTATTAAATTTCGACTTGTATTTTCAAAGATTAGACAAACAAAGCTTTATACAAGATTATACATAGATATAGATTACGAAGTATCTTTGTTTAATCGCAAAGAAAAGTCTTATTGCGTTGTAGCAAATAGATAGGTACACGGTAAAATTATAAAATTCCCCAGCCATTCCGCCATGTTTTATCTTCACAATCATTTTATACCACTTCACACATGGACGTTAAAGCACTCTATAAACATATTAGATCAATATTATTTTTGCTTCTTTTCCTCATACTACATTTTTCGAAGCCTAAAGTATGATGGATAGGTATCAGGCGATAAAACTATCTAAGGACACGTAAATTAGTAATGCATTGTGAACGGTAGATGGGCAAATCCGACTGGCAAGCGACTTTTTCCTCAAATAGCACTAGTAGGTGATAGCGATCGGTCGTAGTAAATAAACAGACACATTTACAAAGAAGCAGGAATACCGTTGTTAAAGGCTTTTTTTTTCATTTGCTGACGGGGCTGGGTTTTAGGGGTGAGATTTTTAGTCGGTTTAAGTTCAATATAACCTACTTTTTGTCACGGTTGTTTGCGTAAACATTTCCCCACAAAATAAAAGGTTTTTCTGTCTTGTTTGGTCTCTAAGGCTTGTGGTGTATCTGAAAGTAAAAGAGAATTTAATGATAACCAATAGTTTGTACCTAACAGCCTAAATTTAGCATCAGATGTAGGTATTAGTAATACAAGCACGTCGGCGTTGGGAAATCCGCTGGCAATCAGTTGATAAGAGATAACGGGGTTTTCACCGACCCTCGAATCGCCTTGCGACTATCAGCTATCGCTAGATAGATAATAATTGTGTAATATTTTGCTTGGAGGTCTTAGGTACTTTGTACTGTAAATTATAGTGCGGAAGATTGAAATTCTTTTACGAAAAACAGCGTAAGTGTGAAAAATTTCTTGATTATTTCTATACTAATTTTATAAAGGGTTTTTATGGTTAAGTGTTTCGGAAATGACAAAAAGATTTAAATAACTCTCTCTCACACCGTTCTTCTGAGGCAAAAATATCCTCGGTTGGCTTTTAAGTATTACGCTGAAGTATAATTTATGTCATAAGTTATAAGTTACTGGAACATTAGAGAAACCAAATGGTGGGAGTTGTTACAAGTAAATATATATAGCTATTAGCATTGAAAAGCTCGCTTTAATGGGAAGTCTATCAAAAATTTGTGAATTGTTTCACATATGTGGCCGCTGTGTTTTGAATTATCTTTTCTGATTTGTTTGACCTCGTTAGTATTTCGCGTGTCATGCTACATATTCACGTTCTGGTTGAATGATAATCAGTCGCTAATCTTTGATCTAAAATAATGTCAAAAATGTCTATTGTACACTGATTTTACTATTTGTAGCCGAAACGATTGTACAATTATTGAGTTTGACTTTGAATATTGTTTATTGATTGGCTTAATTAAAGTTCAAATGAACATAATTAAACAAGTTATTTTATTTATTGAAATATTTGAACTATTCTGTCTCAGCAAATCACTATTATCGGAGTTTATGAACTGTTAAATAAATGCCGGGTTTATCGTATGACGTGGAAATAAAAGATTGTACATTGACCTTTAAGATGTTTACAGTTTAGTTCAAAATTTAACAAAATCTTATTTATTACATTATCAATATGATAAAATCAAGTATTTTATTTTAAGAAATCTGTTATTTTAACTTATTTATAATAATACATATATTTTATAATGCATATATCTTTATAAGAAGGAAAATAAAGTTACCGCATTCCAAATGATATACACATATGTTGACGTTAACGGTTGGAGTTATCAATAAACTTTTTATGTGCCGACTATAGGGTCAAACAATAGATAAGCAGCGTTTAATTACAAGCTTCAAAAATTCCTCATTATCATGTTTTTGTCATAGCTCGTCCAATTTAATTACGTCAATAGAATAGTTCCATGTATTAATGATGTCAGTATTCTGTAGACTCGTTAAAACATTTAAGATATCTATTTTAAAAGTATGATTAATGTTAAATGTTGACAAACGTTTTACTAGATTATTTTTTTTAATCCCATTCTCTTTTGTGCGAGGGAAAGTTTATCTCTTCCACAACCTTGATAGCTAGTCTAAATACTCCAAAATGGTCTCTTGACGTGTGGCCATATCCAGGAGTGTTATAGAAATTCTTCTACAACCTTAATAGCTCGCCTAACTATTTCAAAATGATCCTTCAGGGAAAGAACTTCTATAACACTGTCCTGGATCCATATCCAGTATTATAGAAGTTCTTTCATAATCATGATAGCTAGTCTAACTACTTTAAAAAGAGAGCGTCATAGAAATAGCTAATCTAATATAACTACTTTAAAGTGGTCTCTCGATTAATGAGATATGTCCCAACAGGAGGGTCTAGCGGGCTGGACGCCGCTGCACATAGCGGCGCAGCGCGGCGACACGCAGCTGGTGCGGCACCTGCTGGAGCGCTGCGCGGGCGTGTC
>DWAJ01005675.1:0-11235 GCA_018238005.1 Eurema mandarina | reverse complement strand
GCTCCTATTAGTCGCAGCGTGATGTTATGTAGCCTAAAGCCTTCCTCGATAAATTGTCTATTCAATAAAAAAAGAATTTTTCAATTCGAACCAGTAGTTCCTGAGATTAGCGCGTTCAAACAAACAACCAACTCTTCAGCTTTATATATTAGTATAGATATATATGTAGTAAGATGATGACTTTTCGGAACGAAATATTATTTTCTAAATATAGCACATAATATAGATACAATACAATTTTAAACACTTATTTCTTTTCTTATGGTCGTGTTTCATAATATAAAATCGAATTTAAAATGCAATTGTTTATTTTTATTTCATTCTATTTATGCTTGTAAGGAATTTCAGCTTATAAATATATGTATAATATTAAACTTTAATGATTAAATATTTTTTATACAAATAATAATATATATAATACTTGTTTTAAATTTCTTGTAATGTTTCCATTATTGTTATGCGAAATGCATATTAATATAAATAAATGCTACTTAAATACGATATGAGACCGTACGATATTTATATTTGCGCTACTTAACATATTTCTGACTACAGTTTTTAAATATACTCCTATATATAACACTAGTTGTATATAGCGGTTTTGGACTGTATGAAACCCGCTTTCTTTCCCTTTTCGACAGCATATATTTTTATATGTTCACGTAACTGTTTTTTTAAACGATCTATACCAATTTTATTTATTGGAAAGTATATTATTCAAGAGATATTTGATCCCAAGATAAGACAAACCAGATCTTATAACGGCGAAAGAAATTTAGTGCTTTGTATTGGTTTTTATAATAATCGTTAAAAATAAATTCTTTTTCAAATTATTTAATGTATTTTAAGAGTTAAATATAGGTCGATAAGCACTGACAAACTGAAAACTCTTGAAAAAAGTTACAGATAACATAATTAAATAGGTTGAATCAGAATAAATTATTTATAAGTGATAATTATAACATTGCTGATAACAGAACGATTGCGAATAATCGTAGAACAAATTGCGATCTATCGAAATTAATGAACGTATCTGGTTAAAAAAATTAATACCTATTATTCTCTAAATGCAAATTTATTTTTTAGATCTAAAAAGTCTTGTAGTTACTAATTTATTTAAATAATTCGAACGTACTTTTCATCGTTTTAATTATTCTTTTTATATTGTGTAATAGTTGTATATTTCAAACATATCTGCTATTAAGTATTTTAAGAATTATTTACTTTAAATATTTCTTTTTTAAAATCGTTTTTTACCAGTGGTAGGCACTTACGATTACTTTGCGAAATCCTGATGATTTACAAATGTTTCTATGTATAGTCCACTTGCATTGAAATTAAGTTTGACTACTAAAATATTTTTTAAATTTAACACATGTCTATGTATCTGTGAATTTACTTTGTCGCGATATTCTATTTATCTGATATGCTGTATTATATATATTTACTATTCAATCAAAATTTTAGGTAACTTTTCATTGCGATCGTGGTTGAATGGAAGATATCGCCTCTTAGCGATTAGGATGCTTACAGATCGATTTAAATGCTTCTAAATGCTTTATATACATAAGCTCTATCTTTGTATTTTTTATTTTATATTAAAGAAACACTTACATCGTGACCTGCATTGATTAAATGGCGTACATAAGCTTCTCCCAGTATAGAATGGCTCTTCCCAGGTACCGGGAAGAACACCAAAATGTTATAAGCTTCACTAACACCAAGCAGCAGAAATAACACTAAAAACATATTGACTAGCCGTAATCACGGTCGCGTACCGACTGCGGAATGCGAAAGATGCCTTACACAGGTTAGAATTGATAATATGTAAGTGATACTATATGCAATGCTTATCAATGCATGCGCTGAACATTTGCATATCTAAATAATATATTTATAAGTGAATAAGTGCATTGTATTTTAAAATTCATTAATGTTATATTTACTTATACATATTATATAATGGAATAGGCTTCAAAAGTGTTGGACTTATAAAATTTGTAACACATTAAGTATTAACCAAGGCCACTTTTTATTTCGTTAAATGGCTTGAAAAATTGGTTGCAGAGGATACAAGTTTATATGGGAATTCTTTGGTCATAATGATCTTCATAAATGTGTCAAGAATGACACGCCGAAGAAGAATGATCTTCAATATCGTACCTCTCAAATGTTTAGTTTCCCCTTTAAATGCTAACATAGTATAAGTAGCGTCACGAATCTTTAGCGCTGAACGAAACCTGCGCAGAAGTCAAAATAAGGTATCGAGGGGACGGCACGGCGCGCGGTGCGCGTGATCGTCGGGTGCGCGAGCGTTGATTGGTTCCCCAGTCGTGTTGTCTTTCTCGCACCAGTACGTCAATTAAAAGCGCGATTCTACCGATGCGCAGCTATACTCGTCCAGCGCTAAACATTCGTTACGCGACCTATACATACATATTGAATTAAAAATATTTTACATGGTACAGTCATGCCATTAGAGCGAAATTTGCAGGCTCGCTGGGTCGGCAACAACCTTCCATACAGAATAACTATTAAATAACGGTGTCTCACAAATGGTACTGTGTTCCACACGGTAAATGGGGAGTACTATAGAATTGAAAGTGCATATTTCTTTAAAGATTTTTTTATTCTTATCTTCTTTTTTTTGTTGAAATTCGACATTAAACATTCTTAAAGAAAGTCATCGTTTGTCGTTAGGGAACTCCCGTTCTTTTCTTATGTACAATAAATTTCAACGCCAAAAATATAACCTCAAAACTAACATATTATAATGTAAAAATGTGTTAAATTCATGTAATACCAAATCGCTTAGTTTATTAAGTCCTTTACGTACATAAATAATTTAACCGATGCAATAAATAAACCGATTTAAGATATCAATAAAATAAGAGAAAAATCTTAAAACATCAATATAAAAGATATCAATATGGATATAATCACTGTAAGAAGTAGTGAGGTTCGCTAATTACGTAATAAGTTAAGACCGAAAGTCCTTTAACGAGGGTCTCAATTCACTGGCTAATTTTAATATAATTTTGGTGCTATAAAATAAACTTAAACACACGCACACACATGCAGTCACACACACTTTTAATTATTATAATAAATAGTTTAAAATACTGAAAAATGTTGGTGTAAAATAAGGTGTTTCTTATTTGTCTTAAGTTACAACCGAGTTTTTGGGTTTTTTTTTATAAATAAACAATTGCTTGTTATTTTATCACATCTAAAATAAAAACACATGGCTTTCTTCTTTTTTTTGAAGAGGAGTAATCTGCTTAGGGTACTCCTATAATATTATGTAATAGGACCTCGGGGGAAAGAGGGTTATGTCAGACTTCTACTAACTAAAACGCCACTATGTTCCACTCTACTGCAGCGAGTGGGGTCACAGGCATATTCGACGACTCTTCCGCGCTACTAACTTATATCAACTCGACTATCGACGCTATTGACTTCGATAAACAATTAACTCTCAGTAAAAAGTTAATACTTTCACATCTGCAAAGTTTGTCCTTATTTTAAAATGACATCGAGACCATGAAACCAATTCTTGACAGTTCAGCAGATAATGAGAAATGTATCCTTTATTTTTAATTGGAGTAAAGTTTTTTTGAAACATAACAGACCACTGATTAATTATACATTAATTTATTGTATCGATAGTTTTGGGTAGAACATCATTTTATTTATTTCCAACTAGCTGTTGCCCGCGACTCCGTCCGCGTGGACTTTCATATAAACTTTGACCCCCCCTCTACCGTAATAACCCTTTTTCCGGTTAAAAAGTAGCTTCTTCTGGTTAAAATGTTTTATCTGAGGCTTTAGACCATCTGTGTACCAAGTTTCATTATAATCGGCTCAGCCGTTTGGCCCTTGCGCAAACTTTTGGGGATTGATTTTAAAAAAAAGTAGCCTATGTCTTGTGTACCAAATTTCGTTCTAATCGGTTCAGTAGTTAAAGCGTGATGGAAATACAGATAGACAGAGTTACTTTCGCATTTATAATATTAGTATGGATAATGTAGTATTTTAGTTTAACATTATAAAATCATAAACTTTACCTGTTTCGAACATCATAAATAGTTTAGTTTCATTAATGATTTAATTTGTAGCAGAAACTAATTTATAAATTATTCTACCACGTTTAGTTTAGTTCAAAAAATAGCAAAAAAAATATTTATTTCTTGCACGAAAATATCTAAAAGTAAGCATAAAAACACGACTTGTACGTGTTGGCAAAAAGAAGGATATTATTGCGGATGTAATAAACTAATTATAGTAATAGTGAATAAAATGCTTTATAAAATTACGAGTATTAAGAATGTTTCGCCTGGCTGATTAAAGGGCAAATTTTCCTCAAATTATATATGCTTGCTAGTAATTTGATATTTTTCTCAATACTACAAATATTCTAGCCTTTTTTTTTCAGGGGGAAAATCCTGTTACGGATACCCGCATACCTTGGGAAAGTGGACGAGTTATGTCGGGCTCTGAATGACTATCTACTGAACAAACCCCCTGAATGTTCCTGCCTTGTTGCACCTTGACGGGTTCACAGGCATGTCCAGACAATCATCTGTGAAACAAATATTCTAGCCTGACCAACGTGACTTTGTTTACGCAACTAATCTTACACAAAACCTTATACCCTGCCTCTACATTTAATTTTGCTTGAGAACCATCCTCTTACATCCAGGAATGTTAGAAAAAAAAGAATGTTGTAAATTCAGTTCAATCGAGTAATGCCCTTACCAACACATTTTGGGATTTATTTTTATATTAAGTTTAAGTCAAATTCAAACGTAAGATACGTTTGACTTTATCTCATTAGTATCTCAATGGGGGGAGGATGTAGAGGGGGTAGGATAGCTGCTTGCATGGCGTCTTCTACACTATTATAATATGACTTACAATTATTTATTTAATATATACTTATGTTAAGTAACAGAATTGTAAATTTTATTTTAAAAGAGTTCCCGAACCGGTGGTAGGTATGTAGACTTTCTGAAGGTATTTGTTTCAAATTTACTCAGAAATAAAACATTTTTCATTTTCATTATCAATATTCAACTATATATCATCATTCATATAGTAACACTTTTGTCTGTTTCTTTGTGCACGCTAATCTCAGAAACGGCTTAACCTATCTAGATGGGGTTTTCAATTATATATTGTGGTAAGCTTAACTTAACATTTAGTCTTTAATTCATGTCATTCCGTTGATAAATAAAATTATTTTAAGGCAATTTAAAGAATCACGTTGAACTTGCTGAACGTTTGTTGGCGCGGGTTAGGCATTTGTAAAAATGCTGCCCAAAGTCACTTTTCTACGCGGGCGAAGTCACTGGCACAGCTAGTTGTAATTTGTAAATATGTGCAAGGACTAGCTTCTGAAACAACTTGACCGTCTTAAAGATCTTTCACTTGGCCTTAAATAGAAGTAGGGTTACGATAATTCCCATAGTGCTAAGAATTGGTATGAATGTTCAGAATACTATTATAAACATATTGTTAAAAGTCCCCAATTTTTTTTATTGATGGTGCGAATTGGGTTTGCAAACAAAGGTTCTAGCTAAACGTTGAGTTATACATCAAAGTTCAGACAAAAATTGTAGATCATCCAATTCTCTACAAAAATGGATCTACACTTTTTTTCCATAAGTGTTGGACATTTAACATTTCCCTGATATAGCGGTTGAAAGAATTGAAAAAAATATTTTATTCCTAATACACATTATACAGAGTAATGACCTTTTTTTACATAGGTACATTTTTGAACCGTTATACAAGTAAACTTATCAATCCCTGCTTATATCTCTATGATTTCTGTTACAACGAATTGTCTCATGTCTGGGACCACGAAGAAACATTTCATAACATTTTTTTTGCACAAAGGGGATTGATGGGGACTTTTCACAATTTGTTTATAATACTATTCTGAACATTCATATTTGACTGGACTTATGGCTACGGAAACGGATGAAATATTATATGTCGAAGTGGTTTGTATATTTAAATAAAAGAAAGGAATATTCACTTTAGATTTTAAGAATTTTAAAACTAGATGGCGCCACTGAGCGCTAATAAGGTTATAGAATTTACCTATTACAACAATATCAAATACATTAAGCACGTCAGCGAGTGCTAATAGCGCTCGTTTAGAAACGCCATGTAAATAAATTAGATATAAATTGTTATTTAAGATGTTGAATGTAATGGCTGCCATTGAAATGTTGTATTTACTGACACGCGATCAAGCAATTTTACTCCACTTGACAGGTCACGCTTAATTCTATTTAATTGACAGGATATTAAAACAATGTTTATAACAATCAGTATATATTAAAAACACTAGCAACCCGCCCCGGCTTCGCACGGGTATTTTAACAGGTAAATAGTAAGAACTCTTTTTATGTGAACGCACGCGTATTTATCTGACAATCAATATTTAAAATTTTGACAACTATGAAACTCCATATACCTGATTGAATGGAGAATGCCCATAGAAACTTTTATTCCCTATTGAATCTTAATTTTGTGCAGCAGTAATTAGATCTATAATTGTTTATTAAACGTATATAGGAAATTGAAAAGTGCTGTTTTTGTGAATTTCCCGGCAAAAAATCGATTATTTCTCACCTTTTAAACCTTCCTTAGACCTCCAGGAACATTTCGAGACCAAGATAAGATAAATCCGTTAACCCGTTCTCGAGTTTTAGCGAGACTAACGAACAGCAATTCATTTTTAGATATAGAATACATAATATTATTGATTAATTAATTAATTATCTTTCAGAAATTGTTAATGACCTAGTCATATAACTAGCCGTGCCCCCCGTTTTTATATAAAGTCTTAGGTTAGGTTAGTCGTTAATCCAGGGTATCACCTGTGTACATACCAAATTTTAACTAATTCGGTCCCGCCATTTTTGCGTGAAAGAATTACAAACATGCATCCATACATTCTCACAAACTTTCGCGTTTATAATATTAGCAGGATTCGATTATTTATTAACGTATGTCATAGATATACAAAAGTCTACGCGTAAACTTACGATGATGACGTTTTTTATTATGTAACCTACTTTGACCTATAATAATAAACTCATACAAACAATGTCCTCTTTCGATAGACACGTCAAAAGATCGCTTTTATCTCTTTAATTACTTTGCACTTTAACCTAAGTCGTCTATACTGTTATTTCCGTACTTTTGTATGTCTTTATATTTCGCGAAGGTAGTCTTTAATTACTTTAAAGCTTCAACTATTTAAAACAACGAGAAAAAAATACGTAAAACATTATAGAGAACATGAAATTTTTACTTTCTTTTGGCATATTTTTAAATTTACTTTTTTAACTTATACAATAGCAAATATTTTTATCAAGAATAAAACATGGAATGTAAAATTGTCGCAATCCAATAACTTAGCTTCAACTTTATCTCACGATAAAACGTTACGGGAGACGTTTACATGTTCCAAACAAAACACTTAAGATAGCCTTATCGATGAATCTATAACTCTCCTAAAATTATATAAATGTAGGCAGACACTACAATCAGTAGTCAAAATGTTGCGTCCAAAAAATATACTAATATTACTCTGTGCCCTCACAGTTGTATACTCAGGGTCAATCAAACAAAATGATAATTCGAAAACCGAGTTAGAAGAATATATAGAAAACAAGAAATCGGAAATAAATCCACGATATCGTCTACGGTATCACATCACACCACCAGTAGGATGGATGAATGACCCTAATGGCTTTTCATTTTACAAAGGAGAATACCATCTCTTCTACCAATTTTATCCTTATGACAGCGTCTGGGGTCCTATGCATTGGGGACATGTCTCCAGCCCCGATTTAGTGAACTGGAAACAATTACCAACAGCTTTAATACCTGAAGAAGAAATGTGTTTCTCCGGCAGTGCTGTGGTGGACGAAGATAACTTAGTCCTAATGTATACAGGACGAGAGACAATCGATGAAGAGCCTTTCTTTAAAGAGAGCCAGTTTCTTGCTTACAGCGATGACGGTATCAACTTTTATAAATATGAAGGAAATCCAGTTTTACCTCCGAGTGATTCTGCAGATTTTCGTGACCCAAAAGCATGGAAGCATGGTGATAGCTGGTACGTTGTTATCGGAACTAAAACGTTGGATGAAAGAGGTAAAGTGGTCTTATATACCTCTAAGGATCTCAAGAGTTGGAACTTTTTATCGGTGATAGGAGAGTCCAATGGAGATATGGGCTATATGTGGGAATGTCCCGACTTCTTTGAACTAGATGGTAAATTTATACTACTGATGTCACCTCAAGGGTTAGAACCTAAAGGCGATCGTTATAAGAATACATATCAAACTGGTTACATAATCGGTGATTTTAATTATGAAACATTTGAATTCATTCCTGAGGTCGAGTTTCAAGAACTTGATTTTGGTCACGACTTTTATGCTACTCAAACCATGGAAAATAATGGAAAGCGCTATGTAGTAGGATGGTTCAATATGTGGGAAGTTCCTCACCCAGAAGATGTCGATGGTTGGGCTGGAGCATTAACAATTATCAGGGAGATTAAACTAGTTGATAATCGCCTTATTATGACACCCGTTGACGACATGGTCAATTTGAGAGAAAATTCCTTGATGCAAGGGTCTTTTTCACCGGGTCAGCAAGCAAATCTACCAAAGGCAACAGAACTGATAATTGAAGGTGACTTAAGTGAGGATATCGAGCTATTACTGGGTGGATACTACGGAGGGGAAAGTGTCCTTTTACGTTGGGATCATAAAACGGGTAAAGTTGTCGTTGAAAGAGAAAATGATGATATAAGGCAAGTGGAATGGTCTCCTATTGGTTCAAACAGCTGGAGAGTCTTTCTAGATGCAAGCAGCATTGAGCTGTTTTGCGGTGAAGGTGAAGTAGTCTTCAGCAGCAGAATTTATCCTGATGGTGAATGGGTTTTAACAAATCTAAGTCAACAAACTTTGCAGGTTGAAGCATATAGCTTAAAAGATGCTGTCTCAGTTTAAAAGTCATAGTTATAAGATATTGTAAATATTGTTAAATTTATTAATAAATATTCTCATATTTAAGTATTATTAAATACATAAAATGCAAATTATTATTTTTATAAGATACGGACGTTTCTTTTAAATGAAATTTTAAAGTAACGGAGGACAAAAATATATTTTATTCATGCACAAATATTGTAGCACTCGTATTTAATAAAATGGAAGTTACATAAAAACTCTGAGTATGGTTTTACAAATCAAAAGGTGTATTTTATCAAATCGGTGTAATATTTTCCTCTGAAAGATGTACTATCTTTAGGATATCTCTGAAGGATGTACTATCTTATTAAGACTTGCATTATCAAATCAAGATTTTATCAATCGTTAACATTTGTTAAACGTTCGTACCTATATGTACTTACATATATTATTTCAACAGTTAAACAGGTTTTGTGTAAGAAAGATCAAATCTTATCTTTGAGTATACTCTTAGTTCTATTTTTTATTCGTGTATGATGATGTATGAAAGATGAGTAGGAAAGGCTGGCCTCCTGTCGATTCTGATTCTTGTAAAATTCGCTTGAATCTGAGGATTACTGATAAAACCGCCATCTATGCTTTATTTTAAGTAGTATGGCGTAAGTAGTTGTTGCTTGTATTTGACGCCAAGTTAGTTTGTAAATATTTTCAAAAGTGGCGCTAAATTATAGTTCTTAAAAACCGATTAATATCTTTGTTGATACGTACCTACATTTCCTTACGTAGAATCTTTATCTCCGTTTTTCTTATTATTCACCAAATTTTGTTAAACTCGACTCAGTAGTTTACGCGTTACAAAATTACAGGTGAACAGAAAGACAGAGCCACTGTCGCATATTTATGTAGAGATAATAATCTCGCTTCAAACCTTTTCAATCCTGTTTTAACTAAAACAGACGTAATTCTATAACAACTGCCATACTTTTATTACACTTTGGAACAAATTAAATTGTAAGCCGAAACAGTTAAATTTAATACCGAACTTTGTTAACTCGGTACTAGTTTGACAAATCCGTTTAATTTTCACCACGGTGACATGTTAACGAAATTTTATTTAAGACTTCTCTAAGGATACTGTTGCAGCAACGTTCAGAAATTTTAAATTTATTTCTATTAAGAATAATTCCTTTAACCATCTTGGGTACGACGCCATGTTGAATTTAAAATGACGTCACACAGTTTATCAAGCATTGTCACCCAAACTAAACGTGTATATTTAAAATCAGCTCAATCAGTTCATGCCTTAAAACAGGGTAGTAAGATTTTACCCGAACATACAGACATTAAGTTTAAATCTAGTAACAATGACAACTTTCTATATTTTATTTTCTATTGGAGGGAACCCCCTCGGACGAGCTGATTTTAGCTTAATAGCATGGATCAACCACTATTAATTTCTCATAGTTAAAAAAATAATGACTAGTATTATGAACGCCAAATATTTATCTACCACCTCTCATATCCCATAACTACATATTACTATATGTATCTACTTTACGGTTTACATTTTTATAATATTGGTTGCAGTAAGTTATTTAAAAATTAAAATGCTGTACGTTTTGTGTATGTTTTGGGTTACTGTCTCGTTCAGTCAAAACTTTTATGCTTATATTATCATGAAACGACAGTTACATATTTTGTGTAAGTACTAAAAATAAACAAACAAATAAATAAATAAATTCACTCTTATCGCATTAGATGTATTAAGCTTTTCAGTCAGTTCCAACTCCAGAACATTGAAATACATAAGCTCAGAGATATTTTCCGCAATCCATTGTCACGTATCCTTGTTATAGGCGATAACGGACGGGCCCAAACATTTGATGTCTATAAACTCCTAATGAGCTTGGTAACTCGCACAAAATATTTGCTGTAATATCTTGCAAAATGTTAGGAGAAGAAACGAGGAGAAAGGAATTTTGATACGAATGGTTCGAGATGAATTTGATATCTATACTAATACGAGTATATAAAGCTGAAGAGTTTGTTTGTTTGTTTGAACGCGCTAATCTCAGGAACTACTGGTTCGAATTGAAAAATTCTTTTTTTATTGAATAGACAATTTATCGAGGAAGGCTTTAGGCTACGTAACATCACGCTAAGACTAATAGGAGCGAAGAAATAATGGAAATACAAATCAACGGGGACGAAGTCGCGAGCAACTGCTAGTTTT
>DWAJ01005674.1:0-11236 GCA_018238005.1 Eurema mandarina | reverse complement strand
CGCCCCCGCGCGCGCCCGTACAACGCGCAAATATTTGCGACCGTCTGTCCTCCGCGACCGATATGCCGAGGTCAGACCGTCAAGCAGACCTTGAAGTAATATTATCCGACCTCTCCACAAAGAAAGACGATCCACTATTGATATGAGACTTCATGGGTTCTTTTAATAGCTACCAAGAAAACCAGAACAATTTTTATTAAAAAACATTTAAAGATACTCTATACAAAACTAATTTGTATTTTAAATGTAGGTATGACACAGAATCTATCTTTAATTTTGTCTTAGAGTAGGTAACTAAGCAGTAATCATCTGAATTTTTAATAAACATAATAAGATATTAATCAAAACTCATAACAGTACGATACTGTATTTTAAATCTGTTGGAGAACTAGGCATATAATAAATTTTTACTTATTAATAATAACTTAAAATTAGGACTCAATGTATATGTTCTCTCGAGTACGATAACTCGAGAGAATATTAGTCGTTCCTAAACCCAATCGTCAAATATATAGTTAAATTTCTAACTTAAAAACGTGAGTCTGAAAAACACAAAAAAATAACTCTACATCTTCACCTTCACAAAACTCAACAAGGCTTCTCACACAATATCTAAATTCAATTTTTTTGTTTAAGCAGTTGTTACTTAAGGACATTTTTCATTATTCACAAGGATATCGGATACAAAACACAAGCTGCCTAAAAGTAAAGGCCATACAAGTGAATGCATTTGTGTTATTTTACCTTGATCTGGGTAACTAATATTTGTGTATAATGTCGGAATGATAAATCACAATGCTGTATTAGTTTTGTGTGTTTTAATTTATATATACTACGATGAAATGATTTTTTACAGCAAGCAGCATATAGTAATTACATTTCTTAAATTTATTGATTAAAGAAGATGAAACAAATATGAGTTAATAAAGTAGTCATTACAAATTTGTTTAATGACGCATTAAAATAATTATTTAATTATTATTAAAAATATAAAGCAATATAAAGAAAATTATTATTAGCAAAAGAATTTAGTTACGCAGTGTGTCAGCGGCGTCGATCACCTCTGCCCCAATGATGAAGCATTCCTTTAATCACACCTCATACACTTGAAGAACATATATAATTTTTTCACCTTATCAAAAACTGAAAAATAGAGCTGCTTAAAATATCAATAATTTCAAGTTGCATTATATTTTTATCCTTGCAAATAATTTAGTACTTAATACAGGTTTATCATTTCGTTATCATTTTAGGTTATCATTTAAAAATATTAAAAATACGATATTAAATCCAATACATATATTCTTTTTGTACTTGATTTTATTTGCATTGAAGCAGTGTTAATTGATGACCCTTTTTTATTTGACTATAGTTCCTTGTTCCGATTCTAGTTTTAATATTATACACTTTAAGCTAGACCAGTGCGTTTTACCCTTTCAGCATCGATAGTCTACAATCTACACAGTGATCCATCACGGCTATGTAACAAGCCATACATCTCCCATAATGTGCCTCCTCTAAGCTTTGGACGCGTGGCATCGGGGCCAAGGTTTCTATGAATTATGGAGTATATGGCATTATTCAGGCGCAATGTATGTCAGTGTTTTATATTCGCGGTCGAACTTTATTAATAACTTCCGAAGGTTTCGATTAACACCAGAAGGTCACGTACTGACTGTAATGAGTTCCGGAGTATAAAATTCATGTATGTTTTACTTTGTGTTTTGATTTGCATTATCGTATGATGTATGTTTATTTTCTATGTAGTCATATATTATTTCCTAAATAAAAAAAATAAGATAGGTTATATTTGGATATAAGAAGGTGTTTATTGCGGTGACAATTTTAAAGTGAGAATTACAAATCAAAACGTAAGTAAGAAAGGGTTGAAATGTGTTCGTTAATTTATTCTACTTTTATTAATATCGGCTTTTTGTGTTAAACGATGGAAATAATATGGGGCTAAATTTTATGATGTAGGAATTGTTTCAAGGATGCTATTGAACAGATATTTCAGCGTGATAAATATCTATAAATGTGAAAGGCTGAAACTAGCGCAATGTAACGAAAGGCGAGCAGACGTGGCACACGCGGCATTCGTATCTAAATGAGGTCAGTGGAACGCGAAGCATTACACTTGACCTCTTTACGAGTCCTTACCTCCGCCAGACCTTCACACTTTTTACAACGCTTTTACGAGCTAGGTCGGGCCAATTAAGTATCGTCGAATGGTCGTAGTAACAATGACGCCCCCGCGCGCCGCTAGCCGCCGCCAGCCGCCGCCAGCCGCCACAGCGCTCGGCAGATGCACGCTCTCACACTCGGACGGTCGGACCGCAGTCCGCACTCTTGACACACATTCATGGCTTCATTCAATGTCTGCTCAATTTTTCAGTAGATTAAATATCTATGATGTCAATGCCATCATCGTCACACTCGTTATGTACCACTGTCCACTGTTTTAATAGAGAACATCTGAAATCTTATAGAATATTCAGATTTGAGGACAGCACAGAAAATTATACTGCGCAATTTCGTTAAGATATTATTTATTATTTACGCGTAAATTCTTATTAAAATAATTCGTACGTAACATAAGCGACAATTAAAAAAGGCACGGTAATTGAAATAAAACGGATACGTTGATTTTTGAATTATGGACGGTAATTTTATTTAGTTATTTAAATGTAAATTGATACGTCTTATGATAATTAAAAAAGTCACTTCCAAAATTAAATTTAATCAGGCATTTCAAGGTTTATTGGCAAAGCATAAAAAAACTTGCCTACCTGCGAAGTGCGGTCGCAGTAGGCACTAGGCAGGCTCTTTGTTCGCACCAGTGACAAAATCTGCGAATATTTAAACTTGAAGCAATGGATCGTTATTAAAATATACTCTGACACGTCGGTTCCTAGTAAACAAGGTCGGGGTGACCTTGTTGAAGAATTGTACTTTTAATATTATTTTTACATGAAAAAAGATCACACTGACGAACAAGGAAGTCATCGGTTATTTTGCGAAGCGTTTAATTGAACTTTGTTATGTAGATGTGTTTACTGTTCAGGGTCAAAGCAATCGTAATGTGTTTATGTGAATCAGGCAGGAACTGTTTAAGCTTAGCATGAGCCAATGACGTTTCAATTTGCTATGAATCAGTAGTTAAGAGCACATACGGTTATTTCTAATAAATAATGATATTTAATTTAAAGCAATAACGTAATTTGTATACATTAATTATCTACCACTAGATATTTTGAGTGTTTTAATTTTTTCATTATTCGAGGACCTCATATTTTTGTATGAATAAATTTGAAAATTTATATAATACTAGCTGTGCCAGCGACTTCGCCCGCGTAGAAAAGTGACTTTGGGCAGCATTTTTGAAAATGCCTAACCCGGGCCGACAAACGTTCAGCAAGTTCAACGTGATTCTTTAAATTGCCATAACTTTTTTATTTATTACCCGATTGACATGAATTAAAGACTAAATGTTAAGTTAAGCTTACCACAATATATCATTGAAGCCGTTTCTGAGATTAGCATGCACAAACAAACAGACAAACAGACAAAAATTCCAAAAATCATTGTTTTGGGTTCTATTGCGTTAATAAAGGTCTCCTATAATATTTTTTTTCATATATCTTAAACGTACAGACAGCGACTCGTTACGTTTTTATTATATGTATAGATAATATATGGGTTACATAACATAATATAATTAAGTATAACATAATATTATAGTTATATATTTAAGTTATAACCTTAAAATGTTATTCACCAATAATTTTCGGTCTTTTAAATCTGAAATGTATGTCATTCAATAGTTCTATACATCAATGTTCTACAAGTATTAAGATATGTATACACGTTGGGTTCATAATATAGTCGTGTTAGTAGGTAATACTTTTACTTTAAATATCAATCGCTTTCTTTTTCTTTTTCCGTGCGTGATCAGACGTGGTATGGCATATTGGCGAATTGGCATGCTTCGACATAATTGCGTGCGTGAAGCACGTATGTATAAGCGGATCGACCTTCAATCGGCATACTCTAGTTCGTCACTTATGACCTTCATTATGAAAATTCCAAGCCCAGACCAAGAAAAACTTTACTATATGAGGAATAAAAGAGCGTCCTTGGATTGCGTAACGAGGAAGCAAGTATAAATAAATTCTAGAAATTCCTACTGACTCTTTTGTTTGATTGACAAAGAAGTGTTGTTGTAATGACATTGTCTGACAGTCAGAATGTCTTACTGTAACTAATACTGATATCCGACTTAAATTTGTTTAGGTACGATAAAAAATAATCACTTCAATGCATATAGACGGAATTTGTATATGGACGACATAAATAAAAAGGAGGTATTATATATACCTCTATTTTCTCATATATCAGGCAATAGTTAATACTCAAACTGTATTATTAAATTAAGCAGTAATACACTATAGTGGTAGTATATGATTATCTCTAAAGAAACCGTAATTGGTTTTTGATATATTGTTTTAGTTCGTAATTTGAATGCTGTTTCTGAAAAAAAGGTTACAAAAATAATTGAACTAATATTTAACTTTCACAAACATAATTACGACAAGCACTTGATAAGACAAGGGCGCTGCTCCGGCGTCGAGTCTCTATCGTTCAAGATTAAGGCCGAATGTTCTATAACAAGAAATAAGGTCGTGCTATGTATTCTATATGTTGTTGTTTGATACAATGTATATTTAACTAAAACAATCATTAACGGTATGTAGTTGAAATGGACTTCCTTAATTTTTTTTTAACAAGTGTTGTACGAGTAGGTACTGTGTTTTGGGTTTTTAATAATTGTTTTAATTCTGTACTTAAAAGGTATATCAACCACTAAATACCTTTTCTTTTTAATAACTAAACGTATACCTTAAAACGGCAGATTATTGAATATAAAAGAGATGAAGCTAAGCTAAATAATATAAAAATATGTAAAGGCGATATTTACAATATAATGCGCTAGAATAATTATTTCAAATTGTATGGCTGGGGCGAATTGTTTATATCGTACCGATCGAATTGTAAATATAGCTTATCTATTTTTATTATAATTAAGTACATATATTACCTATATTACAGAACATTTAATTATTTATTTCGGTCCGACGTGACATCAGCCGAGACATGTTAATCGATGTTCGAAGTTTGAATTGTTCGAAACGACGGTTTCGTTGAAAAAAAACCCTATGGCTATGTTGGACCAGAATCCCAATATATTCCGTCTTACCGCATCGGACTAACATGCAATTCATGTTTATGGTGCTAACTCATTATGCACAAAAACATTACCAAGAGAGAAATGCTTAAGGAATTTAATGCATGTTGTTCATTATTTCTAGAACTTGGGATTGTGCAAATCTACATTATCTACTTCGTCTTTGGCTCACGTATCTTTTAAACACGTGACACATGAATGAATTTTCTCTATGACGTTTATTTTCCTCCGAATTCCATTCGAAGGTTATCTACTCAAATATGAAATTCTGACGTGTACTTTGTACTTCTAGCTATTGAAATATCAAATAAGTATAAAATGTTGTTATCACTTATTGCATTCAGAGAAACGGTTATTTTCTGGAACACATTGCTACACTTACAAAACGACTTTTGTTATAATTCTGTGAAACTATTAATATGTAATAAATAAAATATGCTATCTTATCGGCGTACTATGTACGTGCCACTCGGAAATTACTAAAACCATCATTGTGACATTGAGACTGCCTTATCAGTTGTAATGTGAGCAAAAGTTATATTATGATAAATTTGCTGTTGTATAGAATAATATGATATTCTATGAGAGGTAGTGGATAAGCAAAGCATTCCCTACGTACGTATATATGCGGAGGTTTATGAGAATATTACCTTCGATAAAGTATACTTCCTTCTAGTATACGAGTGCCCGACATTCACGAGGGACCTTCACAATTATGTTTACACAGCTAACAAAAACAATCATCAGGTACGCGAATGTTTGCCAAACAACATTGCGCAATTCAATAGGAACAATGTCGGTATAGCCACTATATTTCCATAACATGCGACGATAATTATTTTGTGTTCTTCAAGGAAATATATCGATATACTCTTTGCTTTATTTGTAGTTCGGAAGTGTATGGCTTACAACTACTGTATCAATGAGCATCAATACATCAATATTTTTATTTTTTTTTACTAACTTTTAACTTACCATCCCTCCTAATCTCTGTCTGTCTGTCTGTTACGATTTCACGCCGAAACTACTGAACCGATTGTAATGAAATTTGGTACACAGATGGTCTAGAGCCTGAGACAGGCTACTTTTATAATGTCATATTGTTCGCAAAGCAGCAGAGTATAGATTTTTTAATATTATTTCATGTAGTATAATATGGTATTGCAGGGGTATCATTGATCTATATTTTTTTATACAATAGTGCAAACGACCTGTGTAACGACGAAACGACGACGAAGTGATCATTGTCGCCTTTAAGCATTAATCCTTATTGTTACTAGCCCATACGGGATAGGAACTATTTGTTGGTTTAATTCGAAAAAAAATGTACTAAGACTTACCTATAACTTTATTAAGTTCAAAAATAAAAGAAGAATTTAGATACATTAATCATAATTATGAGTCGGTCAAAATCATATATCGCTCCCATTATTTTGTGCGATATTTTTCCCCAATAGGGTTTTTACTCTGTGTTTTATGTAAAAAAACATTTTTCGACAAATGAATATGACCTTCATAAATTTGGGCTTAGTTACCACGCGGCCAAGAAGCGACACAATAATATGATTATTTTATCTGCTGTTGCTAGTATAAGGATTACGTCAGCGGGTCTTTATTGGAATAATTTTATTATTTCACACATAAAATACATGTTTATTGACAGTTTCAGTAAAAATAATAATAATAACCGGTTTTATCAAAAAATTACATGCTTATAACGAGTTTGAAATAACCGAAATAATCTCCCAAAGAGCTGTATATTTTACACAACAATTAAATAATTAATAATTGTTTATGGTAATATAGCATTTATTCATTAAAATAAGCATACACAAGTAACTAATAAGGCTATGAGGATGTTTTTAAGGATATGCACATTACACATTGCTATGATGTTACATATAAGTAACGTTAGGTATAATTTTAAAACTGAATAACAGGAAAAAATATATGTGTACGAGATAAACATAAAACACGGTTAAATAGATAAAGCAGATGTGTGCGTAGGAGGAGAGGCATGAAATGGTCAGAACGCAAATTGCTGCCGAATATTTTTCGCAAACGCAAGGTTGAGGTCACATCATTTAACTTCCTAGATCATCATGGCCTTGTTTCTTGTACCAGGAATTACATTAAACACATCAATAAATAAGTAAATTTAAATGTCAGTAATTAGAAAAGTGGTAAAAAATAATTAATACTTTAATTTTTGTTACTTATTCAAATCGATCACAATGTCATTTCAAAATACTTTTAAACATATAATTATTATACTACAAACATAAATATCATATTGTTTTTAACAAATTCTATGTTTTATCTGTTACAAAAATATTGTTCATATACCTACCTATACACGCGCTAAAACATTTGCGAAATAACCGGATAAAAATATTCAGGGTCAAACCCAAGGCCTTTTCTGATTAGAGCTGTTGTGATAAGGACGTGAAAATACAGTCTAATATAGATTCTTTTCTTTGCATTTTAAAGCACAATTTGCTGCAAAGGAAATTATAAATACCAGGTTACAAAAAACTATAACTGTACGTCGACTGATTTATTACTTTTTGTTCTTACATGTGTTCTAAATCTCATGTGCAAAAGTTTTTATTGATAAAAGATTAAATAACACTATCGTTATTTAGTAATCTGCTTTTCATTCAAGGTTTGGTTTATTCTAGAGCTAGAGCTACGTAGAGAAACAATGTAGCAGGTACAGCAAGAAATAACAAGTGTTTATTGCGACATATCATGCCGTGCCGCAGTAAAGGATTCTCGATGCACATGTTAACCTTGCGCGATGACGTAGAGCTCACGGACGCTTCCTGTTATCTCATTGCGATACTCCTCGACTCTCGGCCGGCATTAATCACTACTGGAACAAAGAATGTCCACTCACGGTAATTGTAATTATCACGCGGCGACCTTGGCGGCCTCATTATCGCCCGCCTCGGTCACCATAACGGATCACAATAGACATCTGTATGAATGATAGAAAAATGTTTTCCTCTACGTGTACGGTTCCTATGTTATGCTCTAGCTTATTGTTCAGGACACATGACGATAATAAGACATTTATATTTATTTCTGTTTTATTTATCGTTTCGATAAACTGATTGGACTGACTAACTCATTTATTTCAAATTTACAAAATATAAAATCGCATAAATTTGATATTATTTAGTAGTACCTAACAATAACCTATTTGCAATCATTAGGCAAAAATATTTTTTTTTCTTTGGATTTACTGAAAAAAGGACCCGATATTGTACAATTCTGCGCAATAATTGTTGTCACGTGGACGATGAGCAATAGCAGTGGAATAATTTTTATAATAGAAATATTTCATAGTAGGTATGAGGTGTAGGGCAACACAGGGACGTCACTGCCATATCGAATGCGCAGTGCTTACTGCGCAAACATGTTTACAGCCACGCTCGCAAAGTTCAAGGCCTGAGCTAATGACAACTGTGGAACAATGTACTTTCCATGTGGACTTATTTGAGGACATACGATAAATACATAAACATCAGCCTAATTGAATTAATAATCTAGTGGACATACTAAATTATTATCATTATGTTTACTATGTTTCCAACTACACAGACGTATTTATTAGATCTGGGTGAATCCCGGATGCTTATTTCTAATATTTTCTAGTTTCCTGTTACGTAAATTAATTTCTTGATGTTGAAAACTATACAATAGTTTCATCAAGATTGGGCCGCGCATTTAATTAAAAAGGAACTATATCAACTTTATCTTACACTCCTAAATCTCTTAACTCAAACAACACAAAAGTATATTCTAACAAAAGCTTTTCTCGCACATAAGACGTGCATTTGACGCTCAGCTGAACATTCTTTATTTTGTAAAAAACTGTTTCTTGGCTTCCTGACATTGGCCTGGCTTCCTGTCTATTTACATGACTATGTGCTGCCTTCACACAAGCGGGTTAAGGTCGATAGATCATTCTTTTTCATATTGTGAAGATTACTGATATTAGATACGTCATGTGTGTTTTGATTTCCAGTGCAGATTATTGCCAACCTATGAGAATAGGACAAACACAACGCTATTGTACATTTACGTAATTGCACCTGTTCTTTTTAATATAATAAGGTTATAGTATTAATATAAAGTAATAAATAATGTTCGATCCAGAGCAATGCATTTTTTATTGTTTTGTTTGTACGTATAATAAAAGTTGGTGATAGTGAAATTGTCACTGCGCTAGCTTTTCTCTTGAAAACAAATTCACCAATGCCTTAGTGGTTCATTTAGTTGAAATGAAAGATTTTTCAGACGTTTATAAGACTGTCTGAAATATGAAGTATCGTATTGGAAACCCGAGCCGGCACGTGAGCGCGTAGCGGCCGCGGTGGGTGACGGGCGCCGGGGCGACCCTGACTCTTGAAATAGTCTTCCGCATTAACGCTGAGCGAAAATATCGTATGATGCCACAAGGCCGTAACAGTACAACAGTACAGCACTCCTCAGCGCTACTTGCCTTCCAAGGACTAGTCACGCCATAATCAAATTTAAGTAAGACACACCTATATTTGAATCGCGTTTCAGTATTCAGCCGTAAGCCTAGTCATTTTATAACTGAGCAACAATATAATGTTGGACTGGCCAATATTTATTGCTATATTATTAAATGATTATTGTACAGACTTTTTTTAAACATAGTTCATAATAGTAAAGTAAAGAGGTAACAAGAACTTATCTATCTAAAATAATATGTGGCATAATTCGACATCTTTAGGACTGAATTACTATTGATATTTTAATTTCATTATCTACTTAACGAGACAAGGCTAATCAATGTAAGGAACTATAGCGTTTTGTTTGTCATAGTATTATTGCTAGACTAGACTTCCTAGTAATTACAAGGTCTATCTCACTTGTCCGTGTGACTGTTCCATGTTACAATTAATTCAAGGAAATTGTTCTTTAATAGTAAATAAGTATATCATATTTGTGTTTTTCTATGTTCTATATTGGGTCGCAGGTTAAGTTAAGCACACAAAAAACCCGTTTACAGTATTTCATGAATTTTAATAAATAACGCAAAGCTGTTTTTTTTTGTTAAAACGTTTCACTCTCTAGATATGGCTCCTATAATATTTCTTGTATGATATACATATACAGTATATATATATATACTAATAGCTACAGTAATTGTAAGTGCTTATAAGCTATTTAACGTTACGGTAAAATACAGTTAATATTTATAATATGGTATCTTGTCACGACCCTTATTACAGAATATTTAGTGTTAAATTATAATTAATATATTCCTGTAGTCAGTTAACTACAGCTACAGTATTAATAATACTGCTGACGAAACGAAGCGACTGGTCACACAAAAAGTAAAACTACTTTATGTACGTAAAAATAAATGTAATTTATAACAGGGAAAAATCGAGAGGATCAATACAATTGACACTTAAAATAACGTTAACTTCCTATTTTTAAATGTATTGTCCTTGATATCGTTTTAGTTAACCTTAACAACATCACAATGACAATAACTATTTCATTTCCTTGTATAAAATCTTAATGGGCCTTCCTTGCGAAGACGTCGGTTGTCATTTAAGCTACATCGTGAAATATAATTGCCAGTTTCGTCATGATAATGAAAAATTACAAATACGATTTTATAAGCCCGAGTTTTATCCTTCGTTGAAACATTAAGAATTAAAAGAAACACTAGGCTCTTGTAAAAAATAAGGATGACCTTGAAACCGTCATATTTTAATACCAACAAGATAAAGTAAAAAAACTAAAACCCAACTACGACAAAAAACGACGCTGAAAAAGTATAAAAGTACCCCATGAATACAGGTAAAGTCACAAGTAAATGCTAGTAATATATATATATATTCGAAATGTACAAGTGAAGCGCTTTAAAATGATACCAAACACGGCATATCTAGCTTAACTTTATTTTTTTACTCTGTATATTTTGTCCGCTAGAGGGCGCCA